>CM023489.1:39912140-39955553 GCA_013339685.2 Hyalomma asiaticum
TCTGTGTTAGTTCGCCGTCGGTATTAATTTAGTGCCTATCTGCCACGTCATTTCAATTGAACGCCTTCGCCCATTCTTTACTTCGGTTCTTTATTCCTCTTTGTGTATTTATATGCACTATGAATAAATTTAGGTTTTAGTCGGCGCTTCTCTGTTTCTATTTAGCTTTTGCGTTTTGTATGTTTGCACAGAGTATCGGGCGCCTGACAACTACACCGGCTATGCACCCTCCTGCATTTCATCACATTGGCCTGCTAGTCGTTCAGGCGAAAATCTGTATCCGGCGCTCTGGTATTGATACGAGTACACTCGTTATATGCTAATACGTGTACTACATATCCCCGAATTAACATCGGTTGCCCTCTCGAAGCGCAGCATCTAAAATTAACCATTTTGATGCTCTTTAAGGAGGCGCTCTCCGATTAAGCTAGAGAACCCACATAAACATCCAAAATAAAGGATAGTACCAAAAGTCCCGATTGCCTTCCATTCACGTGAGATCATGTGTGCTTGCCATCGCAACACTTGCGTATCGATGGCCGATGAACCTCGTCTGCGGCATTCGCAATATTCATTTTCTTACGCTCCTATTCTATAATATACGTGACTTAATATTGCATCTGCGCAGACGCAACTGGCGTCTCTAAATGTTCACATTGGCGACATCATTACATTTGATGGAGCCACGTCGCCACACATTGCTCGATCAGCAATACTTTCCAATTAACGGTAACTTCCGACCTGCAACGTATCTGAATTCTAGTCTTGCAGGAATACGTGATCCACTTTCAGGCACAAATCGCATTAATTGATGTTGCTTCATTTGAAAAGAAAATGGCCACTGGAATCTACTCTGGAATGGTCTTCGACGCTACCGACGGAGTCTCGGGCGAAGATGGAGGCTTCTACTCATGAAATGATAATCGCAAGTGATGGAAAACCCAGAAGATCGCTCGAGCCAACGTTTCGACCAGTAGACTTGTCTTCGTCGGGGACAAATGCGTTACATATTGTACAACTTATCGAGAAGGACCGTAGGTCATAATTCTCGTTCCTCAAAACGGGCCTCTACACACTATGATTGCAATAACTTCAACGAATTCACTACGATGCAGGCTACGATGCAAGACGAAGTATCGGCAGTACTGTGCTCGAGAATGACACAGCTTCGCCAGATAGGCGAAGCAATGAACGCGATAGCAGTGCATGATATAAAATGTCATACAAATTCAGGCTAATAACTCTTTTGGATACGAGAGCGCAGCACGTAGGAGGGTTTACGAGCCGCCTGCTGATGGCTGCCGAGATAATGTGCGCGCAGGCGGCGGTGGCCGAGCAAACTCCGCAGTTACTTCTCGAGCGAAGAACCCCCGCCCCACCTCCCTCGTTTCGTTTCATGCTTGCTAATGACGGGCGGGGCGTTTCCTCTCCGCTCTTACGACACCCGTTCCGATCGGATGACGTTATCGCATACGGCCTCTGAATGACTGAAATGGCCGGGCTCGTTTGATCTCTGCTTCAGCCGTGTTCGTCGCGCCCTACTCGCGTGCTTTTACTCGCCGATATAACGTACGATACGCGGGGGTTTATCACTTTGGACTTTATACGGGACATGACGGCAACGGCGACGATGACGGCAAAAACCCGTCGACACAGTCCATATAATTCCTGGAGGCCTTACACTACGACTTCTATCATAATCACATCGTGGTTTAGGGACGTAAAGCCCCATAAATCAATCACATAAATCGTCCTTGCAGTCGATCTCTTCGGCAAGCAGGTGGTGTAGTGAGAGAAGAGCAGCCGATTTCAAGCTGTTCTTGAAGCGAAATCGCAAGTTGTGCGGTACCTACCGTTTATTAGTATGTGGCTCGCATGTTCGTGGGAGCCTTATCGGCGACGTTTTACTGATACCTTCAGCGCCCGGCCGACCACCATCCTTTTCAGTGTCACGTGGTTGAAAAACATCATGACCGTCGACAAGAGGCACAGTCGTTTACAGGGATGGAATTCCTGACCCTGATTTCCGATGGAATTCCTGACCCCGAGGTATAGTCGTTACGGTATTTGACTGCAGATCCGAAGGCCGCAGCATCGAATCCCGGCCGCAGCGGCTGCATTTTGATGGAGGCGAAATGTTGAAACCCGTGTACTGTGCGTTATCAGTGCATCACCGGGTGGTGGAAATTTGCGCAGCCCTCCACTACGACGTCTCTCACAATCAGGTCGCACTTTTGAGACGCAAAATTCCATAAGGGAATCGCAGACTTTCGGGGCGTTGGTTATAGAGAAAGGCTGGAACAACTCCGCGGAGCGGCTGTTCAAGCCAAGGTTTAAACGAACTATGGCGGCAGATGAATGTCCTTTGTACAATATCTATAGCGCTACGGAATAGCCAATCCGTCATTGTGGCTGTCAAGGGGGTTTATTTTATCTGACCTCCTAGGTGGCTGTGCGCCTCAGAGTAGGAAGCACCATCAGCATCACTTACGCACGTACACGTCACCGTGCACACGTGCAGCAACTGCGCGAGCAGAAGAAGAAGAAGAACACTACATGGGCGTAGCCGTCTCGTTCGAAGCCCTCCGCACTCCTGCTACTCAACCGTCAGGACGTTCAGAAATCTACACCCGCAACCCAGGGCACGGGATCACCGGGAGCATCTTTCTTTCGCTGTAGTGGCCCAACCCGAGGACATCGGTATGCGACGATGCGAGAGCTCCCTGCAGCTGCCACAGCCTGCTCCTCGCCGCGTCCCACCTGTGCCGGAGCCAACCTCGATCTGGCCCTGCACTCCCGTCCTCACGGACACGTCCCGTGCCGCGTCCTGCCCACGCTACTCTTGCTTCGTGTTGCCCGCCGTCCTCGTAATGACCACCACGCTCATCGCCACGCCGGCACTGCTCCTGAAACTGCTGGATCCCGGGCAGCGAGACCAGTTCACGATGGACGAAGACCTGCGGCGCTCACGGAACCACAGCGTTCATCCGTGCGACGACTTTTACCAGTGAGTGTTTTGGCATGGCTCTATTGCCATGTTTGATGTAGCAAGAGAGATCAAGCATTTAGTGGGACACTAAATGAGTTCTGTAATCGAAATATCGACCAGGGTGTCAGGGGTGTTTTCATCCAAGTCTCTTCCACGACGGTGGGTTATATCTGTGTTGCTTCCGCTTTAGAATCTTCAAGAGGAACGAAATCAACGCACAATCTCTGCTTGATACAGAATGTCCTGTAGAAAGCTAGAAACACTCAACAAGACAGGGTATTTAAAATATTGACTGTTCTATCACTCGACCACGTATTCACAGCTGAAAGAAAAAATTACCATCCATCCTTTTGTAGCACAAGGCTACAAGGAAATCCATGCAGATTTCTGAGAAAAAAGAAAAAGCTTCCTAGTTGCCGAAAATTTGTCCTCTTCCGCTTCTAACCCGGGACCAACGCCTATCCGTAGCGCTTCCTCTGTGAATTGAGCTAACCCGGATATTAGCGATTAACGCGAGGGCGAATCCATCGACAACTCGAAACACATGGCCATGAATAAGTGTTCATTATAACGTATTCTGCACGCCTTATGTGTACATTTTATGGATCAAGCGTACCAAATGGTACCCTTTCCCCATAACGAATGGGATTGATTGATTGATTCCTTGATTTCTGGGGTTTTACGTTCCAAAACCAGCTGTGATTATGAGAGACACCGTAGTGGAGGGCTCCGGAAATTTTGACCACCAGGGGTTCTTTAACGTGCGCTGACATCGCACAGCACATGGGCCTCAACATTTCGCCTCCGTCGAAATGCAGCCGCCGCGGCCGGGATTCAATCCCGCGACACTCAGATCATCAGCCGAGTAGCATAACTACTAAACCACCGTGGCGTGGCAACGTATGGGAAGGCCCACACGCTTTACTTTTCGAGGTAGCGCATGCGCCGCCACGCAAAACTGAAACATAGGCACAGTGGGCTCTCTCCCAGTTCACTGTATCATAAGAATGGAAGGAGCGGCACCACACGTAGGTGTGACTTTCGCCATCACCACCACCAGTTATGTGTACGCAGAGAAAGGAGAGTAAATTTGGAGTGCACGATAACGTTTCCTGTACTTGGGTTCGAAGTGTCTGTACACCTCAGCCAAAATACTAAAATACTCACAGGAAGGGTTATTATTATTATTATTATTATTATTATTATTATTATTATTATTATTATTATTATTATTATTGTGGTTCCTTTTAAGGAACGGTCGCTAATTTCTGCAGCCGATGTAGGGAGCATGGCTAAGCGACCGTGGGGGTCGGAGAAAAGGAGTGAAGGAGATAGAAAGGAGAGAAAAGCCGTAGCGGAGGGCTCTGGAAATTTTGACGACCTGGGTTCTCTAACGTGCTCTGTATTTTCGCCTCCATCGAAAATGCGAGCACCGCGGTCGGGATCGAACCCGCCTTAGCTTGTATTAAGCAAGTTATACTGCGATGTTCTATCTCTTTCCTTCCCTTTCACTTACCCCCCACGGACGCTGAGCCGTGCCAACATCCTATAGGCCGCGCTCCCGACATGGGCTGCAGAAAATAGCGTCCTTTCCTTTACCGAACCACAATCACCATTATTTAAAACTGTACGAAAAGTGGGTCAGTGATTCGCCTGTTTTCTTGTTGCTTCTGTAGCGTTCCGAAGTATTTTCGATTGATTTGGTCTCTTTATGCGTACAATTACCCTTAATGTGTCCCTTTTATATTACTATACCTATTCGGTCTACCTTAGCATCTTCAAACTGTATACATTGGGTTTATTTTGAACCAGAATTGACCGGTTTTATGGCAATTCATCAGTGCATGTAAGGCTGTGTTGCTGCGGAGCGGCGAGTCGCAGTAACCCTTTCTGTGCCTCCCTCGTGTTCCTCTGGTGTTTATTGTCGGAGTTCTCAAATTATTTTCACTTAATTTCATTTCGTTACACATTAGACACTATTCCTGTGTATTTTTTATTAACGCGATAGTATTAGAGAGCTCGTTCCGCAGAAATACCGCCGTCGGTGTCGGCGTCTCCACGCGTCTCTTGTGAGCGTAAAATAACAGCTCCAAAAATGGGCAACTATGTCCATCTAGCAGAAGACATATCAAGCAATGTCTCGACTATCATGGCCTCCGAGACGGCGAGCGCGCCCGCCTTCTCGGAGGCCATGCGACTACAGCTGAGCCGATATGCGATCTCGTCGGATGCTCTGCATCCACTTTTCTAGCATTTCATTCTCACGACACCATTAAAGAAGTGAAGTACTACAACTGCCATTTAACCGAACATAAGGCGATGCTTGTTGCGGTTGGCCGGAAGAGGTCTCCAGAAAAAGAAATCGAACAGCTGCCAGATAGTTAACGCACGAAGGACGACAGAATGTGACCATTTACGAATAAAAGCGTCCCGCCTACGGACAGTTCATAATACAGGACCATGTGACTACATCACTGTACAATATATTCATAAAGTTGATATAAAGGTGTTGTTAAATAGATCGAAAACCTCTACCATTACTATAGATACGTCGCACGCGCGCATATGTGTCTGTGTCTGTGCGTGTTTGTGTGTGTAACAACACACATTAATAAGTATGCACTGAGTGGTTGAAGTGCACACTAGGGGTGGGATTTCGCTATCGCGTTCAACTCTTAAAGGCGAAGCTTAAGGGTCCCCCCATTTTTTTATTACACCAATCTGGTTTATTTTATTCATTCTTAATCTAGATTTCTTTAACCTGTTTTGGCCAGTTATTAGCGTGTCCTCGCCCTGTCTTCAACTGCTGTTTTACGAGCGCGACAACAAGAGAACACGCCGACCAGCCGGGCCCCTACAGTTCTCCGAAATTTTAGAAAATGGTAAAGGGTACACAGGGGTTCGGAAGGGGAACCAAGGCAGAGGCCGAATTCCTGAGGCAGCTAGCAGGCTAATCATATCCCCATGCGCCACGTCAGGATACTTCTATCCTATTTCCAAAAACCAGCTTGTGCCTGGACACACTGGGATTCTAACGCCGTACCTCCCGTATCGGTAACGGCCGCTCTAGCGACCGTTACCACCGCTGTGGTCGCACACAGATGTTACCATCGCTGTGGTCGCTGTGACCATCGCTGTGTTAGCCTATCTGGTACCACCGCTGTGGTCGCACCCGTGAGCACTGAGCCAAAGGGTTGCAGTGTTCCCATCTCAGTGACGCTTGCCTTCAGAAGACAGGGTGCAAATGTCGTTGAATTTATTCTAATATTTACAGAATAGCACCATTTGAAAAGTCCTTGCGGTATGTAAACTTCGTTAGGTGGCGCCTTACAACTCGTATGCGTATAACGATTGCTCGCAGAAGGGACTGGTGAGGATTCTTTTACAAGAGAATATCGTCATATGTATAGAGAGCACGAATCATAACTATATCTCATTAGGCTGAAGCAGAAAAGATTTTCCTGGTTTATTTCGCTACGTGCGTCTTGCTCAACTTAACGACACCTTTATCACCACAAGTACGCATGAAGAAAAACGTGACGGCGCGTTTCCATGATAAAAAAATTTGATATCCTTCGAGCTGAGCACGCGTTATGAAAATGACGTCGATCGACAGACTACTTCGCCTGTGTGTACTCACCAAGACATTAGGTAGCTTTAGGATATGGCACGCAGAGTTCGCGCTTGTTGGTTTAGCGTACGAGCTCCATAACTGTTTTAAAATAGGTTTTGTTATCGCGAACTCTGTAGTGCAAGAAGATCACGCGCGAATTACCACGTGATCAACGTAAAGGAACTTTGCGTGCTCTTTGGGCATGCACGCCGTTTGCGGAACGCAAACTGCGCTTATTGTGAAGGCCGGGTGAGACTAATGGAACAAGAAACGTCGGTGCAAGCCTATATGTTTCGACAGGATGAAACTTGTCTTCGATAGGGTCGTGATGCAAATCTCTCAGAGTGCAGCGACATTTCTAGTTCGCTTCAAGTCTCGAGCTATTACACTCTGCGATTAATTACGAAATTATAACACTTCTAGCAGTTTCCTTGCTCAGGCTACGTAAACAACCACGGAACTCATTAGCAGAAACGCTGAGGCCACCGGTGGCTTCAAATGGACTGCTTGACATGCTAATGGCAACTTTACTTCTGGCCACTAGAAGCTATAGGAACGCTACATCAAGCGATGATACATACAAATCATTAAATATGCGAAGCATAGCGTACACACACTTTTTGGGCACTCTATTCTAAAGCTCTCTGTTGCCGCAAGGCGTGTCAGACCGCGTGGATAGTTGCAAAATTGCGTACAGATGCACATTTACATCTGCAATCGATACGAATGTAATCTCTCCTCATTTACAGCCGCATTGGAAAGTAATTGCCTTTCAATGAAAATATTGTGTGGTGCTTGTCCGCTTCCTTGGCGCAGGCACGTGTGTAGTTCCTGGGACAGGGACAACGTCTACAGGTCGCCGTTGAAGAAGTACCAAGATATATTCCGAAGCGAGGTCGTCAGGCGTTATCTATTGCGCCAGACTCCCAAGAATCCAGTGAGGGCGCAAGACAAGGCATCGGCGTTGCTTCTCAAGTGCCTCAGCCGGGTAAGGGAGCATGTATAAGCGTACATTTCACATATGGCGTGTTGTATTGGTCGGTGTGGAGCACTAATTTAAGGCGAAATGCTTAAAGGGACGATAGAGTGAAACGTTGAAGTGGAATAACTGACATTTCGAGAACTCGAATGTCGTTAAATTCAACATGTGTTCAACGTTGCAAGAAAAAAAGACAAATGTTAAAATATTAGTTTTGAAATTCGCACCGGAAATTGCAACCTAATCACATCAGAAGGCCCATTTCTTTTTCATCGCATTCTCGCCAAACTAGCTCCATCAAATCTTCTGAAACTCCCAGTGTTGAGTCTCTGGCTTCCTTGGAACGCAATACACGTTTTTCTTACCGATAAATAGTTATGTACGCCATAGTAGTCGCCCTAAAATTTTAACGTCACTCACTTTAGTGCTGAAACTTCAAAATGACGTCGCCACCCGTATTTTCTTTTTTGTGCGTATCCTAGCATGCCATCGTGTCCTGTAGCTTACCAGGGATTCTCCCCACAAGAATGGTCTTTTCGGTATCGCCCACAGCTAACCTACTGTAAAGGATTAGTGGACGTTCGTCACGATTGTTTGTGTACGGTCAGACGAAAAAGGAATCGCGAGGACACGAAAACGTACAGAGGAAACATTTTTATGAAACAAGACGATGGAGATGGGTACGTCAGGAACACTAGTGTAGTGAATGAGAAATGTTAAAGGAACAGAAATGGGATTACGGTCCACCACGTGAGGAGTTCAAGAAAAAAAGTAACGATGCCTCACTGCTTGGTCACGACGTGACGGTCACGTCGTGATGACTCGTCGCCGATTGCAGTGATTTAGGTGTTGGTGGCTCGTGTGTGGGATCTGGAGGACCCTCGAAGACCATTTAGGTGTTAGAAGAAAGAGGAAGAAAAAAATAGAAAGCCAGGAGCAGGTGGCGTCCTCGGCGGCGCAGGACAAACGAAGGAAAGGCTCGCGCAGTGCGCGCAGGGAGAGCTCGTGGTCCAGGCAACATGCCAGACGACTGCGTTGTTCCTGGAGGTCCTGCGGCTGTTCCTGGGCGGCCCTGAAGGCGACGCGTCTGCCTGTTGGTGCAGACGCGCGAGGGTGCCTGCAGGGGCCACGAAAGCTGCTGGCCATGGTAAAGCAGTCGTTGGCAGGCCCCTGCGACTCCTGAGGTGGCGACACCGACGTGCTGAGTCGCCACCCTTGCCGGCAGTCATCGCATCGCCGTCGTGCCGACTCTCCTGCCACTTCTGACGCCGCGACGCTACCGTGCCGAGTCGCCACCTTGGCCGAGGAGTAAACGCCACAGCCGACACGCAGGCGACCAAAGGATGCATCGCAACCTGTGAGGCGTCGGTTTCTATATTCTCTCGAACGTTTGACTGTCTGGACCTTAACCCCATTTGTTTTACTTGTTTTTTGGACGTCATATTTTTGTAAGTGATCTTATCGCGTGTTCGTCCACGTCATCCTCATCTCCGTCACACTGTCACATAAATATGTGTTATTTTCTTCTTACGCTCCCGTGTCCTCGCAATGCCTTTCTCGTCTGACCGTACACAAGCAATCGTGACGAACGGCCACTTAATCCTTTACACCTACTAATACAAGAAAAATTGTTTTTCTCTTAAATGTCCCTTTAGATTGGCTGTTACATCACGCAGTTCGACCGTCCCGTTAATATGTCAGGCATTGCCTCACAGGATTTTGTACCAGAAGGTCTAACTCGTGTCTACTTCACTTTGTATATAGACAAACAGGCATCAGAGTACATGAAAGGGGTGAAAGCGTACAGTGTTGTATTCCTCAGCTTGTGAGGAGCGTGTGTTTTGCACTGACATGAACTAAAGTGCTGTGACTCAGCTCAATCGTCAATTGCAACCTCGTATATATACGTACCACATAAGGTGAAATATGGCATTTTTTTTTCATTTTGTGACTACAGAAGGGCAGTGAAAGTACGGCGACCATACGGAAGCTTCTGCTAGAGTTAGGCCTACCGTGGCCCCAGAAGACGCCTGCAACAAGACAAGAACTGCTCCGCACGTTTGTGAAGTCTTCAATGCACTTTGGCATTCACATATTTTGGGCCTTCTTCGTTGGTCGCCATCCATCGCGCCCGAACGAAAACATCATATACACGACCTTAGACGAGCGAACCATTCAGTGGATCACGGCCTTCGACAGGCTCAAAAGTGTCGGCAAACACCGCGCCTACCTCAGGCGCTCCGCAGAGATCGTGGGCGGTAAGGGACAGTCCTATTCCAGGATGATCTACGCAGTGACGGCCGCCCACTCGCTCGTCCGGCTGCAAGGTCTACTTCTTATTTAACCCAGTGGGTGTTCCCGAGTTCCTAGACCTCGGGGACGCAGAGCTTCGGCGAGCCCTCAACGGTTACCTCGCCGACGACTCGCAGCTCTGGCCTGGAGACGATATCGTGAACCTGCAGCCAGAACTCTTCTACGAGTTGAACGCGACCCACTTCAGCAGCGGCAACCTCACTGAGAACTTCAAACTCTTCCTTGGTGCGTATGTGGTGTATTTGCTCTCGCCCTATGCTTCGACCTATTTGACTAGGCACATGCTAGAAGACATGGACTTGGCCTCCTTCGAGCAAATCTTCCAGCAGCACAGGTGCGTGCAGGCACTCGAAGACACCATGCCGCTGGTGCAGTGGCAGAGCGAACAAGCTCTCCACGATTACAGGTTGCACACGTGGAAGATCCTTCACCTCACTACGCTGGCCGTAGTTCAGTTGGAAACGCTGTACGGGGACGCTTTCCGGACATACTTTTCGAAAGCCATGTCTCGCGTCTCGGTAAATGCCTGGAACATGACTCTGACCTGGGACGTACTGGACAGTGTCTACTCCTACGTTCCCTTTGACCGTGGTGCAGTGTTTTTGGACCTGTACATAAAGATATCCGCCAGAAGTATTAGCATACTGAAGAAGTCCTTGCGCCACACCACGCTGACGGTGCTACATTCGCCGGGATTCGCTACGTTAAGATTGTACAGGATGCTCGTCGCCCGGGAGGTCATCGTGCCGAACTTCCTCAGGATGCCGCCGCTCTTCGACCTGAGGCACCCACTACCTGTGCTGGTGGCCTTGGTGGCTACCGTCATCTGCAGAGAGCTGATCTTTCTTACGCGATTCATTCTCTTTTACGACGAACACTTTAAGGTGAGTGTTTTGGTAGCGGTTCTGATAAGTTTTCATGTAGTGGTGTTACAGCTTATGCTATTCGATGCCCTCTAGGTTAAGACCAGAACCTAACGTCCAGCTCATCATCATCATCATCATCATCATCATCATCAGCCTGTTTAGGTCCACTGCAGGACGAAGGCCTCTCCCAACGATTTCAAATCCACCCTATCCTGAGCGAGTTGGTTCCACTTTATGCCCGCAAACTTTTTAATTTCATCGCTCCATCTAATCTTTTGCCTACCTCTGTTGCGTTTTCCCTCTCGTGGTATCCATTCCGTCGCTCTTACTGTCCACCTATTATTCCATGAAAGCTATCGTTCCCTGCTTACCCTATTTGATAACTCTGTAAAACATATAAAGTATGTATCACTCCGTCCACAGATGTTCACGAATGAGGAACTCGGCGCGCGAGCGGCTATCTGGTTGTTAGTGCTGTCGTTCTTCGGTTTCTACCCACTTCAGCGAGCTCCTGTTCGCACACCGGTGTCATGAGAACGCTTTGCACAAGATGACTACTTTCAAACAATGCCTTGATAAATTTAACGAAGTAAAACATATTATTACCGTCATAGAAACTTATTCTAAACACTATTCGCTTCGCGATTGTCCATGGTCGGTGCGCGAAGAGCCACTAGGCCTCATTTCTCGTCTCCCGTGCACTTTTCGTGTGGTCTATCGGTAGCACCGGTACTTAGAGAAGACAATTTTTCGCGAACCCACATAAAAAGATTACTTCACTTCTTCGCTCTTTTCTCGAATAATAATAGGCTTACGTATCTCACCCGGATTTGCGCGAGCAGTGAACCCGTACGGTCCCCGGAAAGTTCATCGGGTGTTTGATCACTTTCACTTTATCACTGACTGCAGCGTCTTTGTGTTCTCTTATCAGATAAACGTTCATAGAACCCTTGCGAACAATTTCCCGTAGAGAGGGTACGCGTACGCAGTACGCAACACGTTACGTAAGCTGCAAATAGAGAGTTTTAGTTTGTCCGCAAACTTCTTTACGTTTGGGGATACCGGTTTACCGTGCGTGTTTACGGTGGAAGTAGAACTGCTAGCGCCATCTATTCGCAGATTGCTTAACTACAATGCATTCGATTTTCTTTTTAGTAGCGTGAGCGTTTTCTTCGAAAGAGTAATGAAAGTACTCCGAGTCAGTTATTATCTCATGTCCAATGCTTTACGCTAGGAGTCAAGCAAAACGGGCAAGCAACAATAATATTAGCTTTTTGTGTGCCTGGTTAGGTTCCGCATCATCAGGTGTCGCCACCAGCGCTGCTGGTCACGTACACTTTCCCGTTAAACCGGCATCCGTCAACGTGAAGATGTTTACGGACAAACTAAAACTCTCTAATGAACCGAGCCATCACGTGTTTAGCTGAACGTATCGAGTTAAAGTTCCCTCAGATATGCACGTTATACTCTAGAAGTCGTCACATTTCAGTGCTTCTCAGCACCACCCAGCGTCGGTAATACACCAGTTGCAGTAACGGCGTGGCCTCTGGATCTGCGTACCGGGCCTTCTATAGCTGTAGGCTACGCCACGCTATAGCTATGCGCCACGCCACGGCCTTGGTGTGGGAATACTTTGCGGCGTTCCTCTGTGCACTGGTCGTGCAAGTGTCATACTCATTGGTTTTCGCCATGCGCCTCAGGTTTACTCTTCGTGCCAGACTCATCTTTCTCGCGGCGCGCTTTGTAAGTAATGCATTTGACGACGCTGACTGCACCCCTTAGGAAGTCTCGTTTCCAGTGTTCTTATTGGCCTCCAGACTTACAAATAACAATTGCAAAAAAGTATACCTGCACATACCCGGAGCGCCTTATGGTGCAGCATATACCATAAAAGCACCGCCGGTCGTTTGCCGAGTAGCGTGGTCACTGGGGGTTCATTGACGTGGGGTTTATTTTGAGCGCTTGGGTTCATTGATGTGCAATAATATCTCACAGCGCATGGGCCTCCAGCATTTCCTCTCCATAGAAATGCAGTCGTCGCGGAATAGGTTTGATCCTGCGACCTGCGGGTCACCAGTCAAGAGTGCTAGCGACTAAACCGCCGCGGCACGACAGACACAGACAAAGAGACAACGAATATAGATAGATAGATAGATAGATAGATAGATAGATAGATAGATAGATAGATAGATAGATAGATAGATAGATAGATAGATAGATAGATAGATAGATAGATAGATCTAGAAGGCGGAGGGAAACGCAATCTAATTTAGAGGTCCCTGAAACGTTTTTTTGACATTACGTCACTGATTATACAGCACAATTGTGAAATCATTCATACCATAACTAAAGCAATACAGCATGCCCGAAGGCAGGTATGGGCTTATTGCTGTTACCACTGCTCTTGCGTGGTGTAGTGGCTAAGGTACTCGGCTGCTGATCCGAGGGTCCCGGGATCGAATCCCGGCCGCGGCGGCTGCATTTCGATGGAGGCGAAATGTTGAGGCCCGTGTGCTGTGTGATGTCAGTGCACGTTAAAGAAACCCCAGGTGGTCGAAATTTCCGGAGTCCTCCACTACGGCGTCTCTCATAATCAGAACTGGTTTTGGGACGTAAAACCCCACAAAACAACTACTGCTGTTCCTCCTCAACTAGATCTGCTGCGGAGTGCGCGCTAGCGAAGACAGCGCCTCCCGCGTCAGCCGCTCTGCCGAGCCTTCCGTAGCGACATAGCGCCCCGATAACCTCACTGAGGTCGCCCGCCTCGGCAGTGCTAGCCTCTGTAATAGAGCGTCGGCGACTCGTGTGTACGCCGCCAGATGCCGCGACGATACCGTTGGCTGAAACGAAGGAGTACGTTGTAGAAGCACGTTGTTCGCAGCTAGGTTTTGAAAATTACGTGCGCGTGACTGGTTCGGGGCCAATCAGCGGCCTCCCATTCGATCAGTCGATGGCGGGGGCGTTTGAAAACGCCTTTTGGCGAGCCGCTGAGATCTTTCGCGGTGCATGTGTTGAAAACCTTATTGTAAATTCCGCACTTCACGCACAGCGCTGAAATCTGCCCTCAAATGATCCTAAAGACTCGCTCTACTGGATCACCATGTTTGCACAAAATCGTCATAACCGTTTCAGGGTCCCTTTAAAGAACCGCATTGTGGTAGATACGTTCGAACACGTCTCGGTCGAAAAAACCTCCACAAAAGTTCCTCTCGCGGTTATCATCTAGTGAACACCACTGCTATAGTTAGTATTGACGATGCTATGTGTCTAGACAGAAACTTAAATTTTTGTCTGTCTTTCGGGCGGCTATTCGCGCCCATAACGGCACATACTGGATAGTAAAGAATGCAGCTAGAAATATCAATAAAATTGTCACTAAATAGGTTAAACTCATTCTAACGCCTGCAGCCCGTCTTCACGCACCCGATATACGGCGAGCTCTACAGGCTGCTTGACGACCTGTACAACTACGAGTCAACCCTTATAAGCAGCGGCTTCGCCAAACGCTTCACGCAGCGCAAATACCGACGGTTCGTTGCAGCCGGTCTGGCTGCACATGTCGCCAACAGCATCATGAGCCTTCCCGAGGCAAAAGCCTTCGCCAAGATGGCGGAAGAAGCCACGACCACAGAGAGCCGTCGTCCGACGTTCCGCGGCTTCCGCGAAGAACAGCTATTTTTCCTGGTCAGCTGCTTCATGGAATGTGGTATCGCCTACGACCCTGGCCCCTCATTTGCAGGTAGCTGTAACATCCCTTCTGCTCCCTTTCACTCAAACTACCCTGGCAACAGAGTTTTAAGCTCCTAAAAGCACCAATGGGTTTGTTGTAATCTCTTTCGCGTTGTGCGCTATGACCAGAGCCTCCATGTGATAAAAAGCTGCTAACTGGCCCAATTCAAAGCTAACCTGAACCTCACTGAACTTAGCGAGAAATCAGCTTCTACACATGACGGTCGGTCAACGGCACAGGTCTTAATAAAGGTCTTAGTATCCTCTACCAAATCCCATAGAATATCCCTGAGGCTATCAACCTTATAAATATCGTATACACAACACTGACGCAATCTTTTCGAATCCACTGTGCCCGATACCATAGTTTCTTTCAAGAACCAGCTAAAAAGGCAACGTTTGGTAGCGGTGTCTTTTCATGAGAGCTCCGCGAATCGCCAGTGCGGCTAGTGCTGCGGTACGTGGAAGCAAGCCAAAGTCTCCGCTGGTGCAGTGATGCCTACAGGCGAGGCTTTTCTCCATGGAGGGCCAGGCCTGCGTTGCAACTAATGGAAGCTTCGCTTTAAAGATGCACTTGAAATTCGGTGAAGTGATCGTCGGGTGATGAACAGAGCTAATCATTTTGGAACGACAAAGCGTGAGTCACCTAGGCACGTATGTTTGTTAAGGTGTTCTCGTAGGGTACGGACAATGCCTTCAGTACTGCAAGAAATCGCATTTTTCAAACACGAATCTACACAGTCGGTGCCGCAGGAGACACGCAACCTTTCCCCTTGCTTGTTTTTTCTGTGAAATCCCTCATAAGAAAACGCGCAGATAAAGATTTGTACAGGGTGCATGCGCGTGATCCGGAGCAGCTAAATGCTTCGTTTTAGGCTGGGCAGCCCGTGTGCAGTCGCATACACGCCTTAGGAACACGTGCACCTACATAAATGGTTCATACTTACGTCAATTCGAACGTTAAATTCATTTAGTTCATTTTTTTTCCTTTTCGCGCTGAGGTGGAGCTCTGACGAAACTTCTCGATACTTAGAGAAAAAGAGCTAGACTTCGCGAGAGAGATAAAAACTGGGTGAGACCTGGCGGTACATAGCGGACTTCGCGATAACTTATAGAGCTTCAACAAGGATGCTTCGCTTTATGGCAAAGTTATAGGCGCCAGCCTCATGTCTCTGTAGGGTGTGCAATAGTGAGGCTGTTTAACAATTTTCTGCACTATCGCATTGCCTCGACGCCTGGGAAAATTTTGAATCGCTAGAGAAATTTCAAGCTAATCCCACGCCTGCGAATTCTCAGTATGCAGCGGAGCTGAAGAGACGGTGTCAAGCACGTTATCACTACCACGTATTATCACTGTCACTACCTTATAGCAGTGGGTTGCGTGCATGAAGGTGCGTAGTGCGCTCAAGGCAAGCGCTGGTTTGCTTTTAGGGGCGAAGCTCCTTAAGGCGTGGGTCGTGCGTCCCCGACGTATGTAGTAGTAGTAGGTAGCCACCGGCGCGTGCCTGCCGGGAGGCACGCACGCGCCGAGGGCGAGCGCGTGGCTCCCGGCACGCGCTCGCCCGCGAGAGACAACGTTGGCGCAGGCAGCGTCTCCTAGCGAGTTTCTTGAATGAGAAATACCGACTACTCGCGTTGGAGAAGCGTTCACCGGCAACCCATAATATATATATATATATATATATATATATATATATATATATATATATATATATATATATATATAGGCACTGCATCTTGACTTGCAATGAAGTGCCGGTGGGAGATTTCACTTGTGCATTGTGCATAGTTGAACCGTGAGGATTCGTAGCATGCGCGAGATGTTATAAAACTAGATGGCGGTACTTGTTGTTGATGATGAAAGATGCGAGATGTTATAATAGTTTGATGACATTTACTCAAGTGTTTCACTTTTAATTGTGGGGCGAATTGCACGGAAGAGTTTCACGGTTTACCGATGATTCCTTCCGGAGCTTCGCCCCACTCATCATCATTCACCCCGTGAATGTGCTGTGATTTTTTCCTTCTGTGCACACCGAGATTTTAGGGGCGAAGCTCCTCTTAGTCTAACCTTGTCCTGCGTCAGGCGTAACCGGCAGTATCTCCCGGTAGGGCGAGCGCGTGCCTCCCGGCGCGCGAGCTCTCTCACTCTTCCATCTGCTGTCTTGTGAGAGAGAGAGAGAGAGACAGACAGAGAGAGAGAGAGAGAGAGCGAAAGGCGCGGGTTGACTATGGAAACGCTCTTTCTTCGATGAACGCTCTACCAGCTCGCAAAGAAGGAGAACGCGCCCTCACCCGCGAGAGACAACGTTGGCGCAGGCAGCGTTTTCTAGCGAGTTTCTTGATTGCAAAATTGATCTTGATCTTGATTGCTGGAGAACCGTTCACCGGCCACCCATATATATATATAGGCACTGGATCTTGACTTGCAATGAAGTGCCGGCGGGAGATTTCACTTGGGCGTAGTTGAACCATAAGGATTTGTAGCGTGCGCGTTAACTAAATTAATCCGGAACTCGGCACGATCTACGATGAACTTCCGGAGCTTCGCCCACTCATCATCATTCACTCCGTGGATATGCTGTGATATTTTAGGGGCAAAGCTCCTTATGGCACGCCTGGGCGGATCTCAGGTTGTCGATGCATCCTGCGTAGCCAGTAGCGTCTTCCTTAGCATACAGTAGATGGCGCTGTCCCATAGAGATGCATGCAAACTGCATTTGGGTGACGATATACTATACTCCATCTCAGAAGTACCTTGCAGCACTGTGGAAGCTGCAGGGCTTTTTAGCCAATGGGAAACGCGAAAGCTCCTCAAGATGTATTCATCCGCGTCGCATCGTCTGCTGGGCGTCTCTGTGGCATCGGCTCGCCTGCGAGAACCTCTTCGGGGACGCCACCTCGCCGTTTCTCCGATGTTCAGAAACCTATTTGTAGAAGGAGCGTTCGCTGACATTTGTGAGGAACGCCGTTCTTTTTATGACAGCGTTCACACTTGCGCTTTCACCAAGTTCTTTTTTCACCGCACCAAACACATTAAGCACTACTAACCTTGCTTCTTTTGTAAAATAGTTTGTCCTGTAGCGATCTGCAGAATCATTTGACGCACCTTCAGAGACCATCGCGCTCTGGTCTTGAGCGGAAGACCAAATTTTCGGCGCAGCAAACAATTTTAGGCATTCGGGGCGTCTCTCATCGTGGACACATCACCAACGCTAATGTTGTGGCGCCATCTGCTATGTTTACATCAAACTAATTTTACGGTTCGGCACCACCTTGGTAGTCCTAGCAGCATGTAAACAAAGGAGCGATCTAAACAATAGCAGCAATATATACCTGATGCATTGCCTTCGGCGTTAGATGAGACTAAGCGATGACAGGTTATAACATTTATTTTTTGCTGCCTGGGTAGAGAACCAGTAAAAAGCACGAATTCGGATGGAAGCGGGCGGTCTGGGCTGTATGGGGGCTGCCATGTTCCCGTACCTCATCGTGGTTAGGGAGGTTATTACTATTGCCAGCTGGTAACTGCTACAATAATTGAGAGTTTGCGAAGTACGTGCCTAACGTTCTTCGTATCGCTGTAACGCGTTATGCAAGAAGCACAGCTAAAGCCCTTGTATATGATTAATAATGAAACAGTTATGCCCGGAACTATATTATATGCTGCGCAAGAGTACTGCCTGTGTACTCCTCGTAGCTTCGGCAGTGCTGCAAGGTAATTGTGAGATGGAGTATAGATGGCGCTGTGCGCATCCTGTGTCGTCATCACCATTTCTCGTCTAGTTTCCTATATGGCGCTGTCCATAGAGATGTGTGGAATATTGCGGTTGGGTGAATGGACACTAGATGGCGTTGGAGTAGCCGCTGCTCTCTGATTGGCTGCTGCGCGGGCTGCGTCGGGAGCGCTCCTCTCATTCTCCTGGATCGTCGCCGTACGTGTCGGATCGCGCTTGGTGGACCATGAGAAAAAAAATTACAGCATATCCACGGAGTGAATGATGATGAGTGGGCGAAGCTCGGGATGTTCACCGTAGATCGTGCCGAGTTCCGGATTAATTTAGTTAATCCGCATGCTACGAATCCTCACGGTTCAACTATGCACAATGCACAAGTGAAATCTCCCACCGGCACTTCATTGCAAGTCAAGATCCAGTGCATGCATTTATATATATATATATATATATATATATATATATATATATATGGGTTGCCGGTGAACGCTTCTCCAACGCGAGCAGTCGGTATTTCTCAATCAAGAAACTCGCTAGGAGACGCTTCCTGCGCCAACGTTGTCTCTCGCGTTTGCCGGGGCAGTGTCGAGTTTGCCAGGGAGCGCGTGGCTCCCGGCGTTCGCGGCGAGGGCGAGCGCCGGGAGCCACGCGCACGCCCTCGGAGCGTGCGTGCCTTCCGGCAGGAACGCGCCGGTGGCTACCTACTACTACTACTACTACTACTACTACTACACACATCGGGGACGCACGACCCACGCCTTAAGGAGCTTCGCCCCTAAAAATTCCGAACGTTGTGTCCGAAGCGCGGAATCTAACCAGGGACCCCTCGCTTCCGAACGCGCGGCGCTAGCCACTACGCCACGAAGCGCACATGGACACATGCTCAACGATGACACTAAATACCCAACATTAACGAAAGACTGCGCGTTTCTACGCGTTTGTGCTAGCGTGTTACGGCCTGTGTAAGAAGCTGGTGTAAGGCGCTGGGGCCTTTCCGCCTTATACTCTCTCAGCAGTCATCTGATGGCGTCGGCAAACGCGGTGCGCGTTCCGGCCTGTGTAAGGGGTTGCGTAAGACGCTGTGGCCTCTCCCTCTTACTAGAATGTAACTACTTACTACAATGTTACTAGAACGCAAGCCATCCATCGTCTAAGAACAAATAAAGGTTGATTTATATACAGGGTGTTCTTTTTAGTTGCAACACATTTTTAAAATTAGAAAAGCATAAATCGCAGGAATGTCTTCTGTACCATTCGAGTACACGGATTGGCGGCCTCTCGATACAGAAACATTTCCGCACTTGTATGCATAATTAACGAAATTACGCTAATTAACTTTTTAATTATTAGTAATTGGTGGCTACAGAAAATGAGTACTTTGGAGCCCGTCCTTGACACTACCTATCCCAACGAACAAATTTTGAATAGCGGAGTGCATGTCGGAGCTACGCGAACAATTAATTCCCCGTGGCAGGCTCCTTGATACCAAAACTAGACGGAAAGAGAGCGTCTGTGACGTCAATGTCGCCGCCCCCACGGCTTTCGTTACTTGCCACTCGCCCGTGGTTATCGCCGCTCCGGCCGCGCAAGCAGCTTGCGTTATCTCCTTGTTATCAGCGGCGTCGGGCGCCGCGGGCGAGTGACGAAATCAGGGGAGGCCGCGACATCGACGTCACAGACGCTCTTTTTCCGGCAATTTTGGTTTCAAGGAGGCTGCCACGGGAACTAATTGTTTGCGTAGCTCCGACATGCGCTCCGCTATTCAAAATTTGATCGTTGGGATAGGTAGTGTCAAGGACGGGCTCCAATGTACTCATTTGCTGTAGCCACCAATTACTGATAATTAAAAAGTTAAATAGCGTAATTTTGCTAACATATGCATAAAAGTACGCAAATTGTTCTGTACCTAGAGGCCGCCGATACGTATACTCAAATGGTACACAAGACATTCCCGTGATTTGTTTTTCTAATTTTCAAAATGTGTTGCAACTAAAAAGAACACCCTGTATATACACACAGTGTTTCTCACATCTTTACATGATGATCGACTGGGCGAATTACACGGAAGATTCACGGTTTACCGATGATTCCCTCCGGAGCTTCGCCCACTCATCATCATTCACCCCGTGGATATGCTGTGAATTTTTTTTCTTTGATTTCTGAGGTTTAAAGTCACAAAACCACGCTATGATTATGAGAGACGCAGGTTACTTGTGAGACGCAGGTTACAGAGCGGCTCTTGTTACAGCGCCAGCCTGGCGACAACTTTCTGTGGCAGCACAGCCAAGGCTACGGAGCCGAAGCACGCTTGTCTTACTGCGCCACAGCATGTAGTCCCCCAACGAAAACGTTTGTATACTGTTCTCGGTAACTAAGATTTTACCATTCACCACTTACATTTTTCGCGGATTTATTTTTCAATTAGTGAATAAAAACGTAGCGCAGTAGAAAAAAATTCGTTTCATGCTCTCTCAGGTTTTGTGGGTTTCTTTGGCTTCCGTCGCTTTTACCTCACCGCATTCCTCACCGTCAAAGATGGCGTCCTCCGGTTGCAGCTCGTCAACGTCGCTTACGGAGGAAACACCGCCGCGTGCCGCGAGTCCAACAGCTTCGCAGTCGTACCAGGCGTTGCCAAATCAAAATCTGTCCGCACAGGTGCACAACGTTTACGCGCAAGTAAGGAAAAGCGACCTGCGCTGGTGAAACCGAAACACCCGTCGAAGCGGTCGGACTACTTGGCGCAGTAGCACATGTGCATAGGCTCCGCCCACGTAGCCTTGGCCGTGCTGCCACAGAAAGTTGTCGCCGGGTATAGGTATTTATAGGCAGCGTTTGACGCTGGCAACATGCCGGAATCGCTGGGCTGCCTTACGCCGAGGAGGTCCGTGTTTACACGAAGCTCCCGGGAAGGCGCCGTTCCCTCGCCGCGTGGATCTCGTAGGTCGCCGTCGGTGTTTCTACTGAGGAGCAGAGCTTCTATTGTGTGGCCGGTACAAGAGCCAGTCGCGCTGCACAGAAAGAGCGCTTCCATGTGTATCCACACTCCGCAATCAGGAAGAACGTGCTGATGCGCTTTAGGCACGCTGCAGCTCAATGCTGGATAGCATCTCGCAGATCGAATGCATAAACCGGGGAGCACATCGCCCCGAAAGCTGCACGTTACTTACTCTCTACAGTAACACTTGCGTTGTTACCGCATTCATTACATCGCGCTTCTTGTGAAACTGACTTTTTAATGTTCTATTGCTGTCTACGAGGGCAAATTTACACCTTTAATTCCCTCTGAAAACCAGAACCCCTGCAACGTAGAGACCTACCTTACACGGAAATGTCCTGTGGGACAGGACTGAACAAGTTCTGAGCAGGTTTTAGATGCGACGCAAACCCGATAGCGCCACCGCCACCGAACTTACCGGAAATAGCTCCCATAAGCGGCCACACTGACGTCTACGCGCACAGCCACATAATTTAGTCGCAAGGTGGGACAATCTTGTGGTTACTAAACAGCACGCTGCCTCCGATATATCAGGTGGTCACATTATCTTGCAACCAACGACGTGATAGCAGGCGTCTTACCTTATACCGGATTCACACCTCGCTACCGGACAACAAGGAAGTCTTTTCTGTTGGCATTAATATTCCCATTTCTCGAGTTTTCCACCGTTCTTCCTGACATGGTTTGAAAGAAATGCTCTTTGCGAGGTCTCCTGTATAACCGCAATACTTGAAGCGGGCATGTCACGTGACCTAACATTAACTTCACTATGCATCGAACTGGCCAATCCCGACGTTACATCTCTGGAAGCGTTAACCGCGTTACATTGCTGCCTATCGCTGTCTTTTGTGCAGAGAGCAATCTGCAACGTGGCCTTGCCTACAGTAGCGGCGTTCAGGCGTGCCTTCAAGTGCAAGCCGCACCACCGACTGATGAGCAACTTCACGTGGCCCGAGCCAACGTCGACGACCCGCCCTGCTCCAACGTAGTGCAGCAGTTCCCAACTGCTCCTTCTTAGCGGGAAATAGTTTTTCCTACACCACTAAAGCACTATGCTTTTTAACTACAAGTTTTACCGCTTCGATATTGCCTAATACAGTATATGAAGCGCAGTCAATGTTTTTGCTGGGTTGTAAAAACTAAGACTGCATTTTAAGCAAACACTGTATTTCATTTCTCTCGTAAGAAGTGCCAACGTGACAACCTTAAGGATCAACTTCTGCAGTAAAATTTTTTGACAGCGTGGTTGTCCATTAGCGGGAAAGTCTGATAGAGAAGCATAAGAACACCCCCTTCCAGGATTTCCGTGCGCCTCAGTTTAGTATTGCAACCGCGATACAGTAACTAGAAATAGTTGTCGAAGCTTTGTTTACTGGGAAAAAGACGGCGACATCTGTGTTAGTTCTCCGTCGGTATTAAGTTCGTGCCTATATGTCACGTGATTTCGGTTGAGCGCATTCGCCCATCCTTTACCTCTCTTCTTTGTTCCCTTTTGTGTATTTATATGCCCTATGAATAAATTTAGGTTTTAGTCGGCTCTTCTCTGTTTCCAGCTTGCCCTTGCGTTTTGTGTGTTTGCACAAAGTGTCGGGCGCCTAACAACTAGACCGGCAATGCACCCTCCTGCATTTCAGCACATTGGCCTGCTAGTCGTTCAGGCGAAAATCTGTGTCCGGCGCTCACTCGCTATACGAGTACACTCGTTATATGGTAATACATATACTACATATCCCCGAATTAGGATCGGTTATCTTGTAGAAGCGCAGCATCTCAAATTAATCGTTTTTTTTTTGTCTTTTTAAGGAGGCGCTCTCCGATTACGCTAGAGAATCCACATATAAGTCGAAAATAAAGGACAGTACAAAAAGGCCCAACTGCCTCCCGTTCACGCGAGATCATGTATGCTTGCCATCGATAGCCAATGAACCTCATCTGCGGCAATCGCAAGATTCATTTCTTTGCGCGCCAATTCTATAATATGCATGACCGAATATTGCATTTGCCCAGACACAAACGGGATCTCTAAATGTTCTCATTGGCGACATCATCCGATCTGATGGACTCACGTTGCCACGCACTGCTCGATCGGCCATACTTTCCCATTAACGGTAACTTAGGACCTCCAATATATCTAAAGTCTATCTTGCAGGAATATGTGCTCCACTTTCAGGCACACATCGCATTAATTGATGTTTCTTCATTTGAAAAGAAAATGGCCTCTCTAGAATGCTACTCTGGAATGGTCTTCTACGCTTCCGACGCAGTCTCGGGCGAAGATGGAGGCTTCAACTCATGAAATGACAATCGCAAGTGATGGAAAACCCAGAAGATCGCTCGAGCCAACGTTTCGACCAGTACACTAGTCTTTGTCGGGGACAAATGCGTTGCATATTGTATAACTCATCGAGGAGGACCGTAGGTCATAATTCTCGTTCCACCAAACGGGCCTCTACACGCTATGATTGTAATAACTTCAACGAATTCATTTGTATATGTAGGGCCCTTTGTATATGTAGAGGAAAGTGTATAACAGCTGCATCTTTCCGGTATACTCACCTACGGCGCAGAAACGGTTCAGCTTAAATTGAGGACGACGCAGCGAGCTATGGAACGGAAAATGGTAGGTGTAACTTTAAGGGACAAGAAGAGATCGGTGTGGGTTAGGGAACAAACGTGTGTTAGACAAGACAACCGTTGGTCATTAAGGGTAACGGAGTGGATTGCTAGAGAAGGCAAGCGTAGCAGGGGGCGGCAGAAAGTTAGGTGGGCAGATGAGATCAGGAAGTCTGCGGGGATAAATTGGGCCCAGTTGGCACAGGACAGGGATAATTGGAGATTCATGGGAGAGGCCTTTGCCCTACAGTGGGCGTAGACATGATGATGATGATGATGATGATGATGATGATGATGATTTAGGGCCCTTAACGAGGCTACGATGCAAGACAAAGTATCGGCAGTACTGTGCTCGAGAATGACACAGCTTCGCCAGATAGGCGAAGCACTGGACACAATAGCAGTGCATGATATAAAATGTCATACAAAGTTAGGCTAGTAGCTGACTCTTTCGGATACGAGAGCGCAGCACGTAGGAGGGTTTAGGAGCCGCCTGCTGATGGCTGCCGAGATAATGGGCGCGTAAGCGGCGGCGGCGGCCGCGCAAAGTCCGCAGTTACTGCTCGAGCGAAAAGGCCCCGCCCCACACCCCTCGTTTCCTTTCATGCATACCACCTCCCGCACACGACCTCCGCATACCTCCGATCGCATACGATCTCCGAATGACTGAAATGGCCGGGCTCGTTTGATCTCTGCTTCAGCCGTGTTCGTCGCCCCGCCGGTATAACTTACGATACGCGGGGGGTTATCACTTCGGTCTTTATACGGGACATGACGTCAACGGCGACGATGACGGCAAAAACGCGTCGAGACAGTCCACATAATTACACGAAGCCTCACACTACGGCTTCTATCATAATCACATCGTGGTTCGGGGACGTAAATCCCCATAAATAAATCACATATATCGTCTTTGCAGTCGATCTCTTCTCCGAGAAAGTGGTGTAGTTAGAGAACAGCAGCCGATTTCAAGCTGTTCTTGAAGCGAAGTCGCAAGTTGTGCGGTACCTACGGTGCAATAGTATGTGGCTCGCATGTTCATGGGAGCCTTACCGGCGACGTTTTACTGATACCTTTAGCGCCTGGCCGACCACCATCATTTATCAGTGTCAAATGGTTGGAAAAACATCATGACCGTCGACAAGAGGCACAGTCGTTTACAGGGATGAAATTCCTGACCCCGATTTAGGCTTTCAAGGCGGCCCGCCATGGAGGTATAGTCGTTACGGTATTTGACTGCAGATCCGAAGGCCGCGGCATCGAATCCCGGCCGCAGTGGCGCCATTTCGATGGAGGCGAAATGTTGAACCCCCCTGTACTGTGCGTTATCAGTGCACGATAAAGAACACAAGGTTGTCGAAATTTCCGGAGTCTTCGACTACGGCGTCTCTAACAATCAGATCGTGGTTTTGAGACGCAAGATTGCATAATCATAGGCTTTCAGGGGATAAGTTATACGGAAAGGCTGGAACAACTCCGAGTACGGTTTGTCCAAGCCAAGGTTTTTAAACGAACTATGTCGACAGATATACGTCTTTTTTCTTCCTTCGTCCTCCTCCTCGTCTGCTCTCCGCTAGCCCGTTACAATATCTATAGCTCTACGACATAGCCAATCCGTTACTGTTGCTGTCAGGGGTGTTTATTTTCCCTGACCTCCTAAATGGCTGTGCGCCTCAGTGTTCGAGGGACTATCAGCATCACCTCAGTGCACGTACACGTGATCGTGCACACGTGCACCAACTGCGCGAGCAGAAGAAGAAGAACACTTCTGGGCGTAGCCGTCTCGTTCCAAGCGCTCTCTGAACTCCTGCTACTCAACCATCAGGACGCCTATAAACCTACACCCGCAACCCAGGGCACGGGATCACCTGGAACGTCTTTTTTTCGTTGTTGCGGCCCAACCCGAGGACATCGGCATGCGACGATGTAAGAGCTCCCTACAGCTGCCGCCGCCTCCTCCTCGCCGCGTCCCACCTGTGCCGGAGCCAACCTCGATATGGCCCTGCACTCCCGTCCCCACGGACACGTCCCGTGCTGCGTCCTGCCCACTCTACTCTTGCTTCGTATTGCCCGCCGTCCTAGTCACGACCGCCACGCTCATCGCCACGCCGGCGCTGCTCCTGAAACTACTGGATCCCGGGCAGCGAGACCAGTTCACGATGGACGAAGACCTGCGACGCTCACGGGACCATAGCGTTCATCCGTGCGACGACTTTTACCAGTGAGTACTTTAACATTGCTGCATTGCTATGTTTGATTTAGCAAAAGAAATCAAGCATTCAGTAGGACACTAAATCATTTCTCTAATCGAAATATCGACCATGGTGTCAGGTGTGTTTTCATCTAATTCTCTTCCACCACGGTGGGTTATGTCTGCGTTGCTTCGCCTTCACAATCTTCAAGAGGAACGAAATCAACGTACAATCTCTGCTTGATACAGAATGTCCTGTAGAAAGCTAGAAACACCCAACGAGACAGGATACTTAAAATATTGAATGTTCTATCACTGATTGTTTCGTGGGTTCAAAGTCCCAAGCCAGCTCTGATTATGAGAGACGCCGTGATGGATAGCTCCGGAAATTTCGGCAACCTGGGGTTCTTTAGCGTGCACTGACATCGCACAGCACACTGGCCTCAACATTTCGCCTCTGTCGAAATGCTGCCGCCACGGTCGGGATTCGATCGCGCGACGACAGCCAAGTGCCACAACCGCTAGACCACCATGGACAGTCCGATCAGTCGACCAGGTATTCACAGCCGAAAGGAGAAATTAGTATCCACCTTTTCGTAGCACAAGTCTACAAGGAAATCTCTGCAGATTTCACAGAGAAAAAACAAGGCTTCCTAGTTGCCGAAAATTTGTCCTCGTCCGCTTCTATCCCGGGACCAACGCGTATCCGCAGCGCTTCCTCTGCGAATTGAGCTAACCAGGATACTAGCGATTAACGCGAGGGCGAATGCATCGATGATTGGAAACACATGGGCATGAATAAGTATTCACTATCACGTATTCTGCACGCCTTATGGGTACATTTTATGGGTCAAGCGTACCAAATGGTATGCTTTATTCATAACGAATGGCAAGACCGCACGCTTCACTTTTCGAAGTTGCTTCAATGGGAAATATTACGTCATCGGCGAATATCTACGAAGCGAACGCTTCTCAGAACTTCACTGACACAGACTTCACCAACTGGAAAGGACACAGTGCGTGCGCCATCACGCAAAACTGAAACATATATACAGTAGGCTCTCTCCCAGTTCACTGTATCAGACAAAGGAAGGAGCGCCACCACACTTAGTCGTGACTTTCGCCATCAGCACCAGCAGTTAAGGTGTACGCAGAGAAAGGAGAGTAAGTTTGGAGTGCACGATAACGGTTCCTGCACTTGAGGTTGAAGTGTCCATGCACCTCAACCAAATCACTCACAGGCGAAGGGTTAATAAAAAGGATTATTATTATTATTATTATTATTATTATTATTATTATTAGTTTTAAGGAATGGACGCTAATTTCTACAGCCCATGTAGAGAGCATGGTTAAGGGGCCGGAAGGAAGGGAGTGAAAGATATAGATAGGAGAGAAGAGCCCCAGTGGAGGGCTCCGGAAATTTCGACCACAGCGCCCGCGGCTGCCGCCTGACCGAAACCTGACGCGCGCCTAACGTACGTGCCACCTCTCTCTCGCTTCGCCCTCTCCACCGCTGATCGATCGATCGATCGTGGTTCGCTTAGGAAAGGAAGCTAATTTCTGCAGCCCAAGTAGGGAGCACGGCTAAGCGTCCGAGGGGGTGGGGGAAAGGGAGCGAAAGAGATAGAGAGGAAAGGCCGTAGTGCAGGGCTCCGGAAATTTAGACCACCTGGGGTTCTTTAACGTGCACTGACAACGCACAGTACACGGGCCTCTGGCATTTTCGCCTCCATCGAAAATGCAACCGCCGCGGCCGGGATCGAACCCGCGTTTTTTGGGTGGCCGCCGAGTACCGTAACCACTACACCACCGCGGCGGACGCTCTCTCTCTCCACCGCTCGCAACGCTCGAGCGCACATCGAGTGGTAACACTCTTTCGGCTCGTTTCTTCGATGAACGCTTTACCAGCTCGAAGGAACGAGAACGCGCCCTCGACCGCGAGAGATAACGCTGATGCAGGCAGCGTCTGCTAGCGTCAAACCGATGCAAACACGACACCTAGTCAAACCGATGCAAACGCGGTGTGCACCCCACGTGCTGCTTCGCATCGCCTCATGGTCCCCTTCAGAGGGAGATGCTGTAATTTTTATGCGTACAATTACGCTTAATATGTCCCATTTATTTTACTACACCTATGTGACGACGTTTATCACACAACGTGACGGCACATTCCCATGATAAAAAAATTTAATGTCCTTCGAGCTGAGCACGCCTTATGAAAG
Organism: Hyalomma asiaticum; assembly: GCA_013339685.2. Classification (NCBI taxonomy): domain Eukaryota; kingdom Metazoa; phylum Arthropoda; class Arachnida; order Ixodida; family Ixodidae; genus Hyalomma; species Hyalomma asiaticum. The sequence continues at coordinate 39,940,385 of CM023489.1, forward strand.
TGGCGTCGATAGACAGACTACTTCGCTTGCGTGTACTGACACCAAGGCATTAGGTAGCTTTAGGATATGGCACGCAGAGATCGCGCACGTTGGTTTAGCGTAAGGGCACCATAAGTGTTTTAAAATAGGTTTTGTTATCGTGAACGCTATAGTGCAAGAAGATCGCCCGCAAATTACCACGTGATCAACGCAAAGGAACTTTGTGTGCTCTTTGGGCATGCACGCCGTATGCTGAACGCAAACTGCGCTCATTGTGAAGGCTGCGTGACACTAATGGAACAAGAAAACTTGGTGCAGCCTATGTTTCGACAGGGTAAAACTTGTCTTAGGGTCATGATACTAGTCTCTCAGGGTGCAGCGACATTTCTAGTTCGCTTCAAGTCTCCAGCCTCTTATACTGTGCGATTAATTATAAAATTATTACCCTTCTAGCCGTTTCCGTGCTCAGGCTACGTAAACAACCACGGAACTCATTAGCAAAAATGGAGAGGCCACCGGGGGCGTCAAATGGACTGCGTGACGTGCTAATAGCAACTTACGCTTCTGGGCACTAGAAGCTATATGAACGCTACATCAAGCGATGATACAAGCACATCATTAAAGATGCAAAGGCTAACATACGCACAGCTTTGGGCACTATTTTCTAAAGCTCTCCACTGCCGCAAGGCGTGTCAGAGCGCAGCGATAGTTGCTAAATTGCGTACAGACGCACATTTATATCTGTAATCGAAACGTCATTTGCAATCGCATTGGAAAGTAATTGCCTTTCAATGAAAATATTGTGTGGAGCTTGTGCGCTTCCTTGGCGCAGGCACGTGTGTGGCTCCTGGGACAGGGACAACATCTACGGGTCGCCGTTGTACAAATACCACGATATATTCCAAAGCAAGGTCGTCAAGCGTCATCTATTGCGCCAGACTCCCAAGAACCCAGTGAGGGCGCAAGACAAAGCATCGGCGTTGCTTCTCAAGTGCATCAGCCGGGTAAGGGCTAAGCCCACATTTCACATATGGCGTTTTCTAATGGTCCGTCTGGAGCGCTAATTTCAGGGCGATAAAATGAAATGTTGAAGTTGTTTAGAATAACTGACATTTCGACAACTCGAATATCCTTAGTTTCAACATTTTGTGTTCAACGTTGCAAGAAAATAATGAATGTCAAGATATTAGTATTGAAATTTGCGCCGGAACATCAGAAGGCCATTTCGTTTTTATCGCATTCTCGCCGAGTTAGCTCCATCAAATCTTGTGAAACTCCCTGTGTTGAGTCTCTGGCTTCCTTAGAACGCAATACAGGTTTTTCTCACCGATAAATAGTTATGTACGCCATAGTAGACGCCGTAAAATATTTAACGTCATTCATTTTAGTGCTGGAGTTTCAAAGCGGCGACAACGTGCCTGTTTACTTTTTGTGTGTGTCCTAGCTTGCAATCGTGTCCTATAGCTTACCAAGGATTCTCCCACAAGAATGGTGCTTTCGGTATTGCTAACAGCTTACCTACTAATTGTTTTCCCCTCAAATATGCCTTTGGATTGGCTCTTATATTAAAGAGTTCGACAGTCCCGGCACTACCTCACCAGAGTTAGTAACAGAACGTCTAACTCACGCCTGGTTCACTTTGCATGTTGCCAAATAGCCATGAGAGTATATGAAATGGATTAAAGTATACAGTGTTGTATCCCTCAACTTGTGAGGACCGTGTGCTTTGCACTGACGTGCACCAAAGTGCTATGACTCAGCCCAATCGTTATTTGCAAGCTCTTATATACACGAAGCACATAAAGTAAAATATGACATTTTTTTTTTCATTTCGGGACTACAGAAGGGCAGCAAGAGTTCGGCGACCATACGGAAGCTTCTGCTAGAGTTAGGCCTGCCCTGGCCGCAGAAGACGCCTGCCACAAGACAAGAACTGCTCGGCACCTTTGTGAAGTCCTCAATGCACTTTGGCATTCACATATTCTGGGCCTTCTTCGTGGGTCGCCATCCATCGCGCCCTAACGAAAACATCATATACACGACCTTAGACGAGCGGACCACTCAGTGGATCACGGCCTTGGACAGGCTCAAACGCGTCGGCAAACACCGCGCCTATCTCCGGCGCTGCGCAGAGATCGTGGGCGGTAAGGGACAGTCCTATTCCAGGATGATCTACGCAGTGACGGCCGCCCACTCGCTCCTCCGGCTGCAGGTCCACTTCTTATTTAACCCAGTGGGTGTTCCCGAGTTCCTAGACCTCGGGGACGCAGGGCTTCGGCGAGCCCTCAACGGTTACCTCGCGGACGACTCGCAGCTCTGGCCTGAAGACGAGATCGTGAACCTGCAGCCGGAACTCTTGTACGAGTTGAACGCGACCCACTTTAGCCACGGCAACCTCACCGATAACTTCAAGCTCTTCCTTGGTGCGTACGTGGTGTATTTGCTCTCTCCCTATGCTTCGACCTATCTGACTAGGCACATGCTGGAAGACATGAACTTGGCCTCCTTCGAGGAAAGCTACCAGCATTTCAGGTGCGGGCAGGCACTCGAAGACACCTTGCCGCTGGTGCAGTGGCAGAGCGAACAAGCTCTCCACGATTACAGGTTGCACACGTGGAAGATCCTTCACCTCACTAGGCTGGCGGTCGTTCAGTTAGAAACGCTGTACGGGGACACTTTCCGGGAATACTTTTCAAAAATCATGTCTCGCGTCTCGGTAAATGCCTGGAACATGACTCTGACGTGGGACATACTGGACAGCGTCTACTCCTACGTTCCCTTTGACCGTGAAGCAGGGTTTTTGGACATGTACTTAAAGATATCCGCCAGAAGTATTAGCATCCTGAAGAACTCCTTGCGCCGCACCACGCTGACGGTTCTTCATTCGCCGGGATTCGCTACGTTAAGACTGTACAGGATGCTCGTCGCCAGGGAGGTCATCGTGCCGAACTTCCTCAGGATGCCGCCCCTCTTCGACGTGAGGCACCCATTGCCTGTGCTGGTGGCCTTGGTAGCTACCGTCATCTGCAAAGAGCTGATCGTTCTTGCGCGATTCATTCTTTTTTACGACGAACACTTTAAGGTGAGTGTTTCTGTAGCGGTTGTGATAAATTTTCATTTAGTGGCACGTGTTACAGCTTAGGCTAATTCCCCCTAGGTTTAGACCTGAAACTAACGACTAGCTCATCCATGCATTATAGTTCCAGCAAAGCTAACGTCCACTACTTACCCTATTGGATAACTCTATAGAACATGTGAAAAATGTAGCACGCCGTCCGCAGATGTTCCCTAATGAGCAATTCGGCGTGTGAGCGGCTATCTGGTTCTTAGTACTATCGTTCTGTGGTGTCTGCCCACTTCTGCGAGCTCCTGTTCGCGCATCCGTGTCATGAGAATGTTTTGTACAAGATCACTACTTTCAAGCAATGTCTTGATGAATTTAACGCAGAAAAAATTTATTATTACAGTCGCGGAAAGTTATGCTAAACGCGATTCGCTTTGCGTTTGTCGATGGTGCGCGCCCGTTGCGCAAACCCAGATGAAAAGATCACTTCTTCGCTCTTTCCTGACATAATAGTAGGATTACGGAGCTCACCAGATTTAGTGCGATCAGCGACTCCGAAAACTTCCTCGTGTGTTTGATCGCTGTGACTTGATCACTGACTGCAGCTTCTGTATGTTGTCTCATCAGATAAAGGTTCTTTTCTGGCACAATACTAGGCTTACACATCTCGCCCGGTTTAGTGCCGCCAGCGAACCCATACAAGCCCCGAAAAGTTCCTCGTGTTTTTGATCACACCGACTTGATCACTGACTGTAGCTTCATGTTGTCTCACGAGATAAACGTTCGTCAAACCCTTCCCCGCAGTTTGCCGTAGACAGGGTACGCGTATGCAGTACGCAACACGTTACGTACGCTGCAAATGAACCGAGGCAGAACGTGTTTAGCTTAAGGTACGGAGATAAAGTTCTCTCAGGTATGCACGTTATACGCTAGGACTAGTCACGTTTCATTGCTTCTCAGCATCACCCAGCGTATGTAATAAACCAGTTTGTTACAATAACGGCGTGGCCTCTGGACCTGCGTACCGGGCCTTCTAAAGCTACAGGCAACCAAGCCAAGCCATGGCCTTGGTGTGGGTATACTTTGCGGCGTTCCTCTGTGTATTGGTCGTGCAAGTGTCATACTCATTGGTTTTCTCCATGCGCCTCAGCCTCAGCGCCTCAGCTTTACCGTACGTGCTAGACAACTTTCTCTCTGCGCGCACTTTGTAAGTAGTGCATTTTTCGACGCTGACTGCACCCCGCAGGAAGTCGCGTTTCCGGCGTTCTTATTCGACTCCAGACTTACAAACAGCAATTGCAAAAAATTATACCTGCACGTACCTGGAGCACCTTATGCTGCAGCATATACCACGAAAGCATAAACACCGGTCGTCTGCCCAGTAGCGTGGGACACGCACAGTAGCTGAGAACATATCCCAGCAATGTCCCCGCATTCGTAAGTACGCCAGAATGGGTCGCTTGTTTGCACCTTTCCTAACATGGCAAGATTATTTCGACGCATTGTAGACACGATTCCCGCGGCCTCTGCTGTGACGGACACCATTGCCGCCCGCCACACACTCTCGTTTCTCGATTGTGCGATGTCTACCGAGAGCGTAGCGCATCCAAGCTGTACGTTAGGCACGTAGCGTCTATTGGGGGCGGTACACGCGCATCCGTGAAATACGTGCGCGCTTCTGTCGCGCAGCCGTGCAACGTGCAGAGGTTTGCATGCTAAATGGTGGTTCAACAATATGTATCTTTTTAAAAAGCCAGGGAGGCGCGCAGGCAGTAACATTAATAGTTTCTCGCGTCTGACTGCCCAAAACAGCAATATGGTTATGAGAGAGGCCGTAGTGGAGGTCTCCAGAAATTTTGACCTACTTGGGGTTCATTGACGTGCACTGATGTCGCACAGCGCACGAGCCTCCAGCATTTACTCAACCTAGAAATGCAGTCGCCGCGGCCGCGGTTTGATCTTGCGACCTCCGGGTCACCAGTCAAGATCGATCGTTAGCAACTAGACCGCCGCTGGAGGTCAGACAGACAGACAGACAACATAGATAGATAGATAGATAGATAGATAGATAGATAGATAGATAGATAGAAGATAGATAGATAGATAGTAGATAGATATAGATAGATAGATAGATAGATAGATGATAGATAGATAGATAGATAGATAGATAGAAGGCGGGGCGAAACGCCATCTAATTAAGGGACCGCATTGTGGTAGATACGTTCGAACACGTGTTGGTCGAAAAACCCTCCACAAGAGTTCCTGCTCTCGCGATTATCATAATCTAGTAAACAAAATTGCTAGTTAGTCTTGACGATCGAGGCTATGTGTCTACACAGAAGCTTAAGTTTCTGTCTGTCTCTGGGTGGTTTTTCTCGCCCATAAGAGCACATAACGGCCATTAGAGAATGCCGCTACAAATGTCATTAAAAATGTCACTGAAAGGTTAAATTCATTCTAACGTCCGCAGCCTGTATTCACACACCCGATATACGGCGCGCTCTACCGGCTGCTTGAGGACCTGTACAACTACGAGTCAACCCTGATAAGCAGCGGCTTTGCCAAACACTACACGCAGAGCGAATACAGACGGTTCGTTGTAGCCGGTCTGGCTGCACATGTCGCCAACGGCATCATGAGCCTTCCCGAGGCAAAAGCCTTCGCCAAGATGGCGGATGAAGCCACGACCACGGAGAGCCGTCGTCCGACGTTCCGCGGCTTCTGCGAAGAACGGCTATTTTTCCTGGTCAGCTGCTTCTTGGAATGTGGTATCGCCTACCATGGCCCGTCTTTGCAGGTTAGCTATAACATCCCTTCTGGTCTTTCTCTCAAACTACCCTGACAACAGAGTTTTAAGCTCCTAAATGCACCAATGCGCTTATTGTAATCTCTTTCGCGTGGTGCGCTATGACCAGAGCCTCCATGTTAGCAAAAAGGTGCTAACTAGCCCAATTCATGGCTAACGTGAACTTCACTGAATTTAGCAAGAAACCAGCTCCTACACAGCACGGCCGATGAACGGTACAGGGCATTGTATTTGGCCTTAGTGTCCTCTACCAATTCCCATAGAATTTCTATGAGGCTATTAACCTTATTAGTATCGTATACATAACACTGACGCAATCTTTTAGAATCCACAGTGCCCGAGATCGTACAGTTTCTTTCGAGCACCAGCTAAAATGGCAACGTTTGGTAGCAGTAGTTGCTGCCAGGACATACAGGCTGGTGCACTCTTAGTTTGAACACGAGCCTTTTCACGAGAGCTCCGCGTCGCGCCAGTGCGGCCATAGTGCTGCACTGGCGCGACGCGGACGACGATCGCCGGCGCGGTTTGGAAGTTCACGCGCCCTGGCGTGTGCATATCTCGTTCGGTTGCTATGTGTTTCCGATACTTCTACCATATGTGCCGGAAACCACTGGATACTGGTTTGAAGTCTGTCGCTCGTAAGGCTTGGCCATTTCTGAGGATTCGGAAGGCTCGTTGGGAGATCCATCCTTTGGAAAAATTTCTCAACGCTTGTCTCGAGTCGCAGAGAACCATCGTGCACGTCCGATCCGTGAGGGTGAGTGCCACCGCCGCTTCCTCTGCTTCTTTTTTTAAATTTATTTGTAGGGTTTAACGTCCCAAAACCAGTTCTGATTATGAGAGACGCCGTAGTGGAGATCTCCGGAAATTTAGACCACCTGGGGTTCTTTAACGTGCACTGACATCGCACAGCACACGGGCCTCAACATTTCGCCTCCATTGAAATGCAGCCGCCGCGGCCGGGATTCGATCCCGCGACCTTCGGATCAGCAGCCGAGTGCCATAACCACTAGACCACCGTGGCGGGGCTTTCCTTCCTCTGCTTCTGCGTGCTCGCACAATATACTTGCCGATATTCTCGTTTCACCGCTTGAATCGACGACCGCGAATCGCGGGAGCTCTGTGTATTCCGCGGCGTCAACGAACCGTGTCCCTGGTTCGTCTCCGTGGGAAGACTGAGGTCGTTTTGCCATTTTCTGCGCTATTGCCTTACATCGACGCCAGCGAAAATTTTGGATTGCTAAAGAAATTTCAAGCTAGTTCCAAGCCTGCGAAATCTGAGTAAAACAGTGGATCTGAACAGACGGTGCCAAGTACACTATCACTGCCACGTAGGACTATTATCGCTGTCACTATCTTATAGCAGTGGCTGAGTGAAAGAATGGGCGTAGTGCGTTCCTGAGGGCGAGCGCGGGTTCACTTTTCCCTTCTGCGCAAACCGAGATTTTTTCTTTCTCTCTCTTTGTTCCTTTTCTTTACTATCATTGGCATTCTTCTGCGAAACCCAAGATTTTTCTCCTTCTTTCCTTTTTTCTCTCTTGCTTCCTTATCTCTTTCCATATTGTCCTTCGCATAACCAAATAGAGTCGCTAGTGGGCCAAGGGACTGGCTTCTTCGTCGGCGTGACAGCCCCGCTGTTATCTGTGAACGCTCCGTGAGGAATTATCTCAAGCTTAAGCAGCTCCTCCGTTGTGATGTAGCAGGTATTCCCCTCTGACAAAGTGGAGGACCAGCGGAACTCTAGTAGCTGAATACTTGAAGCTTTCTGCACATCCCACGCTTTTGGCACAATCTCTAGGGCTACCGACAGTTATTGCCTGCAGACGAAAAGCACACGCACAGAAACAGACACGCGCACACACAGCTTCAACCTTCGTTTACCTTGCACGTGTTTTGCAGAGCCTCCGGGATCGGTAGACCGCCGCAGTTCTTCCTAACGGGAGACACACACACACGAACAGGGCCTGAAGCTTTCTGCCCCTCGCAGTATTTCGCTACGTCCAGGATGGACCCACAATGTTTGGTCTACGTGTTCGGAGTGCGCTCGCTACGATCCGCTGGAAACCAGCGTATAGCAATCCCGCTGTAAAAGTAGCTGCGTCGTATTGTCATCACGAGCACTTACGAAAGTCGCTATCCAGCAAAGGTCTGCAGCTTTCCAATCTTGTTGAAAGTAATTTCTCCAAGTGCGTGCGGAACACAGCACTTGGCTTCACAGACACGACTATGTGCTCTTGCGAGGGAACTTCGCGTCACCAGAGCCCGAGTCTCGCGCCCCTCAACGTGATAATGATAATTATCTGCAGAATTGTCTGCTGATAATTATGTTCAGTTTCAGTCTGCGCTCATCTGTGTTTATTTGCTTCGTCCAGTGCGTGTTTGCCCATTTATCGCCACGAATGGATAATTTACTCTATGTAACATCTGTGGATGCTGGCTATCTTTCTTTAAGGCGTAGCTTTGTTTTGTTGCGGTAGCATCCGTGTGGACACTTGTACTATAATTGCCTCGCCACTTGCGCTGTAGCAAGAGCCGCTTCCGTGGTCGAGTTGTCGGAGGCACGCGTCTGGGAACAGAGATAGTGTTGCGATTCCCAGTCCGGGATATATATATATATATATATATATATATATATATATATATATATATATATATATATATAATATATATATATATATATGGGTGTTGTGTGTGTGGGGAATATTTTGGCGGGTACTCAGACTGGGAACCGAACAAGTGCTCGCTGTTCCCGGACGCGTGCCTCAGACAAGTCGACCATGGAAGCGGCTCTTGTTACCTCGCAAGCGGCTAGGTATTTATAGGCAGCGTTTGAAGCTGGCAACATGCCGGAATCGCTGGGATGCCTTACGCCGAGGAGCTCCGTGTTTACACGTAGCCACCGGGAAGGCGCCGTTCCCTCGCCGTGTGGATCTCGGGGGTTGCCAAAGGTGTTTCTACTGAGGAGCAGTGATTCTATTGGGCGGCCGGCACAAGAGCCAGTCGCGCTGCACAACACAGCGCTTCCATGCGTATCCACACTCCGCAAGCAGGAAGAACGTACTGATGCGGTTTAGGCACGCTGCAGCTCAATGCTGGATAGCATCTCAATGTTCGAATACAAAACGCGGGGAGCACATCGCCCCGAAGCTGCAAGTTACTTACTCTCTACAGTAACACGTGCGTTGTTACCGAATTCATTGCTTCGCATTTCTTGTGAAACTGATTTTTATGTTGTGCGATTGTCCACAAGGGGAGCAAAAATTCTTTTCATCTCAGCCTAACCTCGGTCCTTCCTTCCTAAAATAATTACAAATTAGTTCTAAACGCCTTATATCACCAAATGACCCGCTACAACTTTAATTCCCTCTGAAAATCAGAACCTCTGCAACGTACAGGCCTACCTTGCACGGGACTTGTTTGGTGAAATGGCCCCTGGGAAAGGACTCAACACTTTTCTGAGCAGATTTTAGATGCGGCACAAACCCAATCACTCCACTGCGACCGCAGCTGCCGCAAATAGCTCCGATAAGCTGCCACGCTGACGTCTACGCGCACAGCCAAATAATTTAGTCGAAAGGTGGGACAATCTAGTGGTTACCAAACAGCACGCTGCCTCCGATATATTAGGTGGTCACATTATCTTGCAGCCAATGCCGTGATGGCAGGCCTCGTACCTTATACCGGATTCATACCTGGCTACCGGAAATCTCCAATAAGGACGTCTTCTTATTTTATCAAGAACTGCCATTTCGTGAGCTTTCCGCCATGCTTCCTCTCGTGGTTCGAAAGAAATTCTTTACGAAGTCTCCTGTATAACCGCAATACTTGAAGCGGTTATCTCAAATGATCTAAATTAATTTCAGTATACATCGAACTGGCCATCCCCGACGTTACATCTGTGGAAGCGTTAACCGTGTTACATTACCGCCTATCCCTGTCTTTTATGCAGAGAGCAATCTGCAATGTGGCCTTGCCTACCGTAGCGGCGTTCAGGCGCGCCTTCAAGTGCAAGCCGCACCACCGACTGATGAGCAACTTCACGTGGCCCGAGCCAACTTCGACAACCCGCCCTGCTCCAACGTAGTGTAGCAGTTCCCAACTGCTCCTTCTTAGCGGGAAATAGGTTTTTATAATACGACTAAGGCACTCTGCTTTTACTACAGTTTTATCGCTACTATATTCCCTAATACAGTATATGAAGCGAAACCAATGTTGTTGCGCGTCCAAATAATGAACGGGGCTCGAATTGCTGAGGTTGTAAAAACTAAGACTGCATTTTAATCGAACGCTGAATTTCATTTCTTCCGTAATAAGTGCCAACGGGAAATCCTTACGAACAACTGTTGCAGTGAAATTTCCTGACGGCTTCGTTGTCCATGAGCGTGGAAGTCTGATGGCAAAGCATAAAAACACCTCCTTCCAGGTTTTCCGTGCGCCTCAGTTAAACTGTGCAACCGGGATAGAAAAACGAGAGATAGTTGTCGAGCCTTTCTTTACTAGGAAGAAATCGGCAACATCTGTGTTAGTTCGGCGTTGGTGCCACTTTATACCGTGAAATTTCGTGCCTATGTCACGTGATTTCATTTGAGCGCCCTCGCCCGTTCTTTCCCTCTTTTTTGTCTTTATTTCTGTGCATTTATATGCACTATGAATAAATATAGGCTTTAGTCGTCTCTTTGTCTCTGTCTAGCTTGCTTTTGTGCTTTGCGTGTTTGCACAAAGTATCGGTAACCAGACCGGCAATCCACCCCCCTGCATTTCAACACATTGTCTTGCACTCAACTATTGATAGGAGTACCCTCGTTATATCCTAATATATGCATTACATATCCTCGAATTAGGATCGGTTGTCTTCTGGAAGGGCAGCGTCTGCAATTAATCATTTCGTTGTTTTTTAAAGAGGCTCTCTCCGATCAAGCTAGACAATCCAGATATGCGTGGAAAATAGAGGGTAGTACCAACAGGCCCGATTGCCTTCCTTTCATGTGAGATCATGTAGGCTTGCCATCCCAACACATGTCTCGAGAGTCCATAACTTCATCTGCGGCATTCGCAATATTCATTTTCTTGCGCGCCTATTCTATAATATACAAGACCGGATACTGCAATTGCGCAGACACAACTGGCACCTCTAAATGTTCGCATTGGCGACATAATTCCATTTGATGGAGTCAGGCCGCCACACACCGCTCGATCAGCAATATTGAATGAATGAATGAATGAATGAATGAATTTTATTGCTCACAATTGTTACATAGTTTGCACACACTGGGTGGACTCATAGCCATAGGCTAGTTTGGGTCCAAAAAGATACATTTTATAATGGCACTTCGGAAAAGCATAACTAATGAAGTTATAAAATAACTAATAAATAATCTGGAAAGAAACAGTACAGTACATGAAATAACCAGAAAAAGAGCAAGAAAGAAAACTGTTACAAAAATGAGACATAATAAAATTAACACAGCCATCACACTAAACATGACCGGTCATTAATAAATCAGAACATTCTTCTAAATAGTGTTTTTCTAGTGTCTTAGTTTTCAGTGTTGTGTTTCTAGTGCCTTAGTTTTCTAGTGTCTTACCCATTAACGGTAACTTACGACCTCCAATATATGTGAAATCTACCTCGCAAGAATACGTGCTCCACTTTCAGGCACACATCGCATTAATTGATGTTTCTTCACTTGAAAAGAAAATGGCCACTGGAATCTACTTAAGCTCTGAGGAATGGCCTTTGTGGCTACAAACGGAGTCTCTGGCGAAAATGGAGGCTTGAACTCATGGAAAGATAATCGCAACGATGGAAAACCCAGAAGGTCGCTAGAGCCAACGTTTCGACCAGTAGACTTGTCTTCGTCAGGGACGACTGCGTTGCACATTATACAACTTATCGAGGAGGACCGAAGATAACAATTCTCACTGCACAAAACGGACCTCTACACGCTACGATTGTAATAACCTCCACCTTGTATATGTAGGCCCTTACGAGTAGGCTACGATACAAGACGTAGTATCGGCAGTGCTGTGCTTGAGTGCGTCAGCCAGGTAATTCACAGTGCCAGCGTCGTTTTCGCATCGCCACGGTGTTCCAGTGGCTATGGCCATCGGCTGCGGAAGCGAAGGTCGCGGGATCGAATCCCGGCTGCAGCGGCGGCATTTCGGTGAAGGCGAAATGGGGAGACCCGCCTTCTGTGCACTGTCAGTGCACGTGTAAGAACCCGAGGCGGTCGAAAGTGCCCGAGCCGCCAACAATGACGTCTCTGATAATCATATCGTGGTCATAATATCGAATCCCCAGTATCAAGCATGAGCGTCATTTTTACCTGTCTGCTAGTTGAGCATCACCGAAAAAATGAAAAATAATCATCCTATACCGGAGGCTCGGAGCGCAGTTAAAGAAAGCAAAATAATAAAGGGAGAAAAGAAAGCTTCCAAGCAGGCATTAACTTGGGGAACATTGACACATTTTCATAATCTCAGAAACGTTCGTTTGAAATCAGTACGCCTTCCTCCTTTTACCAAGTGCAAAAAAATGTGCATGATATGTTCTCAGTTGCACCTATATAAGTGCAACTGAGGACATGTAGATACTACGCATACATATACTACGGATTTGCATCGGAACCTGTCGGATCCTATGACCTCAAGTGTGTAGGCGGTTTGTAGCAATAGCGGAAAGAAACGAGGAAGTAATTTTCGTTTCTTAACCCCTTGAGTGCTTCGGACGAGCAGAGCTCGTCCGGCCCAAGCGGTCCCCAAACTGCTTTGGACGAGCAAAGCTCCTCCTTGCGGAATAGGCAGTCCTCTTTAGTGTTCAGGACGATAAGCTCTCGTCTACGGCTTGGATTGCGTGTCGTCCACCGTGATGAAAGCATTTACTCGACAATTTAGTCTTCTCCTGCGGCAGGAGCGCGCTTTTTGTGATGGCGCGCGGTGGCGTGCTGTGGCGGCGACCTATGAATAGCTGGCACTTCAACACGAAAAAGAAGCTTTTTATTTTCGCCATCTTCTTCGAGTGACGATCATTCGGATGTTTATATTGTGTCCGGAAGTGGACAGAGCAATGGCGGTGAAATGAGCAGCTCCTCCGGTGGTGATGAAGACAGATCGGAAGCGAACATCGCGAGTGCCCACCAGTGGATTCTGCTTGATGTGGACAATCCTCCTGTGACGCCTCCTCGCTTTCCATTTTTGGCCATTCCAGGCAGGCATTCAAATTGTCATCGCCAGATGACCTTATGGAATATGTTCAGCAGTTTCTGGATGATGAACTGGTATCACTAGTGGTAGACGAAAGCAATCGCAAAGAGGCTGAAAAGTTGAGAGGCTCTCCTCCAACTGAACACTCCCGCCTTAAAATGAGTGCCAGTTACAAAGGAAGAGATGTGGGTATGCCTTGCACTCCTGCTATTGCTGGAAATAGTCTACACCAGCGGTACTGGTCAAAGCACAAGTTGCTGTCTGCACATGTTCTTGGAGAGGTAATGTCGTGCCACCGGTTGCTGTTCATTATCCAAATGTTGCACATTTTGGATAATGCCAGCATCACCAGCCATAGTTGCAATCCACAGCCGAACCTATGCAAGATATGGCAATTTTCGAGCGAATGTTGAAGAACTACCGCTCGACATGTATACCGGAAATAGACATATCGATAGACGAAAGTCTAATGCTCTTTAAAGGAAGACTAGGATGGGTGCAATACATCCGGCTCAACAGAGCAAGGTTTGTCTTTAAATTTTCCTTGCTTTGTGAGGAATCTTCGGGATATGCGTGAGATGTCTTAATCGATAAAGGAAAAGGCAGGAATCTCGGCACACCAACAAATCTTCAACCTTGCTCACCAATGGGTACCAAAGTTGTTATGAAGCGCATCGAGCCGTTGCTAGGCAAGGGGTACTGCCTGACGATAGAGAACGCCCATACCTCGCCAGAACTCGTCGACCTCCTTATCCAACACTGCACAGATGTTTATGGCGCCGTGAGACCAAACAGAAAATACATGCCTCCAGATTTCCAGGCGAAGAAGCTGAAGAAGGGAGAGGTGCAAGCCTACCAGCACGGTAAATGTATTCATCTCCAATGGTGAGACAAAAAGAAGCATATCGCACAGTGCAAGCATTGAGACTTTCAAGGATTCCAAAGGGCGAGACGTCAGAAAGCCCAGCATCGTGCGTGTTATAATCACACGATGGGCGGTGTGGACACGCCATATCAGATGCTGTTCGACTACCCTGTCCCTGGTAAACGGCAGAAGATATACCACAAGAAGGATTTTTCGCCACTTGACCGATGAAGATACGTTGAACTCTTTTGTCTTGCGCCAAAAAGACGAAGATATAAGCCACCTTGACTACCGCCCCGCCCTAATTGAGTCAGTCGTGAATAGGTACCTTGACTCTTCATCAAAGATAAAGCCTCGCTAGATAGACATGCCGGCAGCAGTGTGGGAAGGGTTAAGCATTCTTTCCTTTTGTAACGGAGCAGTAACAGCTGCTACGGCCAAGAAACAATGGAGCTTTGCAGGGGTTCCCTTGAACTGTATCTCGGCCGATCGCCATCATTTGTGTTTAATATGTCTTAAAAAGATCATCATCAGTAAGAGTAGCGATAACGACAGGCAACACAGCAGCAATAAAAGCCTAACCTCTGGGACGGCTAAGCTTTCTGAACGCGCCACGAGGAAGGTAAGTTGCAAGGAGGCAGAGAACAGCCTCGAGTAGCACTCGTTCAAGACCTGATTTAAGTTTGTTGTAAGTTATCTGCACATAATCCATACTTATAATCATTTGCAATATCCTCGTCACGATCAGTTCCTGATAACAGAGTACCAAACGCGTCATCATCATCATCACCTAAGAGCGCGTCCCACCGTGCGCACGTGCCCGGACTGCATGAGCGTAGAAGAAGAATTCGACAACTGCGAGCAGTCGTGTCATTCGAAGCTTTTTCTGACATCCTGCGATTCAAAGCACCCGGACGCAAAGAAGCAACGCCCATAGCATAAGGAACTGGATCGCTTCGACCAATATTTCCAACTCTTACGATCCAGTACAAGGGTGTAGGCATGCTGCGACGTTGCAAGAGCCCTACGGAGCTGTGGCAGCCTCCTCCTCCTCGACCCAAACCAGTGCCGGAGCAGCCCTCCATACGGCCCTGCAGTCCCGTCCTCACGGACACGTCCCGTGCTGCGTCCTGCCCACGCTACTCTTGCTTCGTGTTGCCCGCCGTCCTCGTCACGACCACCACGCTCATCGCCACGCCGGCACTGCTTCTGAAGCGGCTGGATCCGTGGCAGCGGGACGTGTTCACGTTGG
>CM023489.1:39955653-40067840 GCA_013339685.2 Hyalomma asiaticum
CAAGAAGCACAGCTAAAGCCCTTGTATATGATTAATAATGAAACAGTTATGCCCGGAACTATATTATATGCTGCGCAAGAGTACTGCCTGTGTACTCCTCGTAGCTTCGGCAGTGCTGCAAGGTAATTGTGAGATGGAGTATAGATGGCGCTGTACGCATCCTGTGTCGTCATCGCCATTTCTCGTCTAGTTTCCTATATGGCGCTGTCCCATAGAGATGTGTGGAATATTGCGGTTGGGTGAATGGACACTAGATGGCGTTGGAGTAGCCGCTGCTCTCTGATTGGCTGCTGCGCGGGCTGCGTTGGGAGCGCTCCTCTCATTCTCCTGGATCGTCGCCGTACGTGTCGGATCGCGCTTGGTGGACCATGAGAAAAAAAATTACAGCATATCCACGGAGTGAATGATGATGAGTGGGCGAAGCTCGGGATGTTCACCGTAGATCGTGCCGAGTTCCGGATTAATTAATCCGCATGCTACGAATCCTCACGGTTCAACTATGCACATGCACAAGTGAAATCTTCCACCGGCACTTCATTGCAAGTCAAGATCCAGTGCATGCATATATATATATATATATATATATATATATAATATATATATATATATATATATATATATATATGTTGCCGGTGAACGCTTCTCCAACGCGAGCAGTCGGTATTTCTCAATCAAGAAACTCGCTAGGAGACGCTTCCTGCGCCAACGTTGTCTCTCGCGTTTGCCGGGGCAGTGTCGAGTTTGCCAGGGAGCGCGTGGCTCTCGGCGCTCGCCCTCGGCGCGTGCGTGCCTTCCGGCAGGAACGCGCCGGTGGCTACCTACTACTACTACTACTACTACTACTACTACTACTACTACTACTACTACTACTACATACATCGGGGACGCACGACCCACGCCTTAAGGAGCTTCGCCCCTAAAAATTCCAAACGTTGTGTCCGAAGCGCGGAATCTAACCAGGGACCCCTCGCTTCCGAACGCGCGGCGCTAGCCACTACGCCACGAAGCGCACATGCTCAACGATGACACTAAATACCCAACATTAACGAAAGACTGCGCGTTTCTACGCGTTTGTGCTAGCGTGTTACGGCCTGTGTAAGAAGCTGGTGTAAGGCGCTGGGGCCTTTCCGCCTTATACTCTCTCAGCAGTCATCTGATGGCGTCGGCAAACGCGGTGCGCGTTCCGGCCTGTGTAAGGGGCTGCGTAAGACGCTGTGGCCTCTCCCTCTTACTAGAATGTAACTACTTACTACAATGTTACTAGAACGCAAGCCATCCATCGTCTAAGAACAAATAAAAGTTGATTTATATACAGGGTGTTCTTTTTAGTTGCAACACATTTTTAAAATTAGAAAAGCATAAATCGCAGGAATGCCTTGTGTACCATTCGAGTACACGGATTGGCGGCCTCTCGATACAGAAACATTTCCGCACTTGTATGCATAATTAACGAAATTACGCTAACTTTTTAGTTATTAGTAATTGGTGGCTACAGCAAATGAGTACTTTGGAGCCCGTCCTTGACACTACCTATCCCAACGATCAAATTTTGAATAGCGGAGTGCATGTCGGAGCTACGCGAACAATTAATTCCCCGTGGCAGGCTCCTTGATACCGAAACTAGAGGAAAGAGAGCGTCTTGTGACGTCAATGTCGCCGCCCCCACGGCTTTCGTTACTTGCCACTCGCCCGTGGTCATCGCCGCTCCGGCCGCGCAAGCAGCTTGCGTTATCTCCTTGTTATCAGCGGCGTCGGGCGCCGCGGGCGAGTGACGAAATCAGGGGAGGCCGCGACATCCGACGTCACCAGACGCTCTTTTTCCGGCAATTTCGGTTCAAGGAGGCTGCCACGGGAACTAATTGTTTGCGTAGCTCCGACATGCGCTCCGCTATTCAAAATTTGATCGTTGGGATAGGTAGTGTCAAGGACGGGCTCCAATGTACTCATTTGCTGTAGCCACCAATACTGATATTAAAAAGTTAATAGCGTAATTTTGCTAACAATGCATAAAGTACGCAAATTGTTCTGTGCCTAGAGGCCGCCAATAAGTATACTCAAATGGTACACAAGACATCCCGTGATTTGTTTTTCTAATTTTCAAAATGTGTTGCAACTAAAAAGAACACCCTGTATATACACACAGTGTTTCTCACGTCTTTACATGATGATCGACTGGGCGAATTACACGGAAGATTCACGGTTTACCAATGATTCCCTCCGGAGCTTCGCCCACTCATCATCATTCACCCCGTGGATATGCTGTGAATTTTTTTTTTTTTTTGGTTTCTGAGGTTTAAAATCACAAAACCACGCTATGATTATGAGAGACGCAGGTTACTTGTGAGACGCAGGTTACAGAGCGGCTCTTGTTACAGCGCCAGCGGCTAGGTATTTATAGGCAGCGTTTGACGCTGGCAACATGCCGGAATCGCTGGGCTGCCTTACGCCGAGGAGGTCCGTGTTTACACGAAGCTACCGGGAAGGCGCCGTTCCCTCGCCGCGTGGATCTCGTAGGTCGCCGTCGGTGTTTCTACTGAGGAGCAGAGCTTCTATTGTGTGGCCGGTACAAGAGCCAGTCGCGCTGCACAGAAAGAGCGCTTCCATGTGTATCCACACTCCGCAATCAGGAAGAACGTGCTGATGCGCTTTAGGCACGCTGCAGCTCAATGCTGGATAGCATCTCGCAGATCGAATGCATAAACGGGGAGCACATCGCCCCGAAAGCTGCACGTTACTTACTCTCTACAGTAACACTTGCGTTGTTACCGCATTCATACATCGCGCTTCTTGTGAAACTGACTTTTTAATGTTCTATTGCTGTCTACGAGGGCAAATTACACCTTTAATTCCCTCTGAAAACCAGAACCCCTGCAACGTAGAGACCTACCTTACACGGAAATGTCCTGTGGGACAGGACCTGAACAAGTTCTGAGCAGGTTTTAGATGCGACGCAAACCCGATAGCGCCACCGCCACCGAACTTACCGGAAATAGCTCCCATAAGCGGCCACACTGACGTCTACGCGCACAGCCACATAATTTAGTCGCAAGGTGGGACAATCTTGTGGTTACTAAACAGCACGCTGCCTCCGATATATCAGGTGGTCACATTATCTTGCAACCAACGACGTGATAGCAGGCGTCTTACCTTATACCGGATTCACACCTCGCTACCGGACAACAAGGAAGTCTTTTCTGTTGGCATTAATATTCCCATTTCTCGAGTTTTCCACCGTTCTTCCTGACATGGTTTGAAGAAATGCTCTTTGCGAGGTCTCCTGTATAACCGCAATACTTGAAGCGGGCATGTCACGTGACCTAACATTAACTTCACTAGCATCGAACTGGCCAATCCCGACGTTACATCTCTGGAAGCGTTAACCGCGTTACATTGCTGCCTATCGCTGTCTTTTGTGCAGAGAGCAATCTGCAACGTGGCCTTGCCTACAGTAGCGGCGTTCAGGCGTGCCTTCAAGTGCAAGCCGCACCACCGACTGATGAGCAACTTCACGTGGCCCGAGCCAACGTCGACGACCCGCCCTGCTCCAACGTAGTGCAGCAGTTCCCAACTGCTCCTTCTTAGCGGGAAATAGTTTTTCCTACACCACTAAAGCACTATGCTTTTTAACTACAAGTTTTACCGCTTCGATATTGCCTAATACAGTATATGAAGCGCAGTCAATGTTTTTGCTGGGTTGTAAAAACTAAGACTGCATTTTAAGCAAACGCTGTATTTCATTTCTCTCGTAAGAAGTGCCAACGTGACAACCTTAAGGATCAACTTCTGCAGTAAAATTTTTGACAGCGTGGTTGTCCATTAGCGGGAAGTCTGATAGAGAAGCATAAGAACACCCCCTTCCAGGATTTCCGTGCGCCTCAGTTTAGCATTGCAACCGCGATACAGTAACTAGACATAGTTGTCGAAGCTTTGTTTACTGGGAAAAAGACGGCGACATCTGTGTTAGTTCTCCGTCGGTATTAAGTTCGTGCCTATATGTCACGTGATTTCGGTTGAGCGCATTCGCCCATCCTTTACCTCTCTTCTTTGTTCCCTTTTGTGTATTTATATGCCCTATGAATAAAATTACGTTTTAGTCGGCTCTTCTCTGTTTCCAGCTTGCCCTTGCGTTTTGTGTGTTTGCACAAAGTGTCGGGCGCCTACACTAGACCGGCAATGCACCCTCCTGCATTTCAGCACATTGGCCTGCTAGTCGTTCAGGCGAAAATCGTGTCCGGCGCTCACTCGCTATACGAGTACACTCGTTATATGGTAATACATATACTACATATCCCCGAATTAGGATCGGTTATCTTGTAGAAGCGCAGCATCTCAAATTAATCGTTTTTTTTTTGTCTTTTTAAGGAGGCGCTCTCCGATTACGCTAGAGAATCCACATATAAGTCGAAATAAAGGACAGTACAAAAAGGCCCAACTGCCTCCCGTTCACGCGAGATCATGTATGCTTGCCATCGATAGCCAATGAACCTCATCTGCGGCAATCGCAAGATTCATTTCTTTGCGCGCAATTCTCTAATATGCATGACCGAATATTGCATTTGCCCAGACACAAACGGGATCTCTAAATGTTCTCATTGGCGACATCATCCGATCTGATGGACTCACGTTGCCACGCACTGCTCGATCGGCCATACTTTCCCATTAACGGTAACTTAGGACCTCCAATATATCTAAAGTCTATCTTGCAGGAATATGTGCTCCACTTTCAGGCACACATCGCATTAATTGATGTTTCTTCATTTGAAAAGAAAATGGCCTCTCTAGAATGCTACTCTGGAATGGTCTTCTACGCTTCCGACGCAGTCTCGGGCGAAGATGGAGGCTTCAACTCATGAAATGACAATCGCAAGTGATGGAAAACCCAGAAGATCGCTCGAGCCAACGTTTCGACCAGTACACTAGTCTTTGTCGGGGACAAATGCGTTGCATATTGTATAACCTATCGAGGAGGACCGTAGGTCATAATTCTCGTTCCACCAAACGGGCCTCTACACGCTATGATTGTAATAACTTCAACGAATCATTTGTATATGTAGGGCCCTTTGTATATGTAGAGGAAAGTGTATAACAGCTGCATCTTTCCGGTATACTCACCTACGGCGCAGAAACGGTTCAGCTTAAATTGAGGACGACGCAGCGAGCTATGGAACGGAAAATGGTAGGTGTAACTTTAAGGGACAAGAAGAGATCGGTGTGGGTTAGGGAACAAACGTGTGTTAGACAAGACAACCGTTGGTCATTAAGGGTAACGGAGTGGATTGCTAGAGAAGGCAAGCGTAGCAGGGGGCGGCAGAAAGTAGGTGGGCAGATGAGATCAGGAAGTCTGCGGGGATAAATTGGGCCCAGTTGGCACAGGACAGGGATAATTGGAGATTCATGGGAGAGGCCTTTGCCCTACAGTGGCGTAGACATGATGATGATGATGATGATGATGATGATGATGATGATTTAGGGCCCTTAACGAGGCTACGATGCAAGACAAAGTATCGGCAGTACTGTGCTCGAGAATGACACAGCTTCGCCAGATAGGCGAAGCACTGGACACAATAGCAGTGCATGATATAAAATGTCATACAAAGTTAGGCTAGTAGCTGACTCTTTCGGATACGAGAGCGCAGCACGTAGGAGGGTTAGGAGCCGCCTGCTGATGGCTGCCGAGATAATGGGCGCGTAAGCGGCGGCGGCGGCCGCGCAAAGTCCGCAGTTACTGCTCGAGCGAAAAGGCCCCGCCCCACACCCCTCGTTTCCTTTCATGCATACCACCTCCCGCACACGACCTCCGCATACCTCCGATCGCATACGATCTCCGAATGACTGAAATGGCCGGGCTCGTTTGATCTCTGCTTCAGCCGTGTTCGTCGCCCCGCCGGTATAACTTACGATACGCGGGGGGTTATCACTTCGGTCTTTATACGGGACATGACGTCAACGGCGACGATGACGGCAAAAACGCGTCGAGACAGTCCACATAATTACACGAAGCCTCACACTACGGCTTCTATCATAATCACATCGTGGTTCGGGGACGTAAATCCCCATAAATAAATCACATATATCGTCTTTGCAGTCGATCTCTTCTCCGAGAAAGTGGTGTAGTTAGAGAACAGCAGCCGATTCAAGCTGTTCTTGAAGCGAAGTCGCAAGTTGTGCGGTACCTACGGTGCAATAGTATGTGGCTCGCATGTTCATGGGAGCCTTACCGGCGACGTTTTACTGATACCTTTAGCGCCTGGCCGACCCACCATCATTTATCAGTGTCATATGGTTGGAAAAACATCATGACCGTCGACAAGAGGCACAGTCGTTACAGGAATGAAATTCCTGACCCCGATTAGGCTTTCAAGGGGCCCGCCATGGAAGGTATAGTCGTTACGGTATTGACTGCAGATCCGAAGGCCGCGGCATCGAATCCCGGCCGCAGTGGCGCCATTTCGATGGAGGCGAAATGTTGAACCCCCCTGTACTGTGCGTTATCAGTGCACGATAAAGAACACAAGGTTGTCGAAATTTCCGGAGTCTTCGACTACGGCGTCTCTAACAATCAGATCGTGGTTTTGAGACGCAAGATTGCATAATCATAGGCTTTCAGGGGATAAGTTATACGGAAAGGCTGGAACAACTCCGAGTACGGTTTGTCCAAGCCAAGGTTTTTAAACGAACTATGTCGACAGATATACGTCTTTTTTCTTCCTTCGTCCTCCTCCTCGTCTGCTCTCCGCTAGCCCGTTACAATATCTATAGCTCTACGACATAGCCAATCCGTTACTGTTGCTGTCAGGGGTGTTTATTTTCCCTGACCTCCTAAATGGCTGTGCGCCTCAGTGTTCGAGGGACTATCAGCATCACCTCAGTGCACGTACACGTGATCGTGCACACGTGCACCAACTGCGCGAGCAGAAGAAGAAGAACACTTCTGGGCGTAGCCGTCTCGTTCCAAGCGCTCTCTGAACTCCTGCTACTCAACCATCAGGACGCCTATAAACCTACACCCGCAACCAGGGCACGGGATCACCTGGAACGTCTTTTTTTCGTTGTTGCGGCCCAACCCGAGGACATCGGCATGCGACGATGTAAGAGCTCCCTACAGCTGCCGCCGCCTCCTCCTCGCCGCGTCCACCTGTGCCGGAGCCAACCTCGATATGGCCCTGCACTCCCGTCCCCACGGACACGTCCCGTGTTGCGTCCTGCCCACTCTACTCTTGCTTCGTATTGCCCGCCGTCCTAGTCACGACCGCCACGCTCATCGCCACGCCGGCGCTGCTCCTGAAACTACTGGATCCGGGCAGCGAGACCAGTTCACGATGGACGAAGACCTGTGACGCTCACGGGACCATAGCGTTCATCCGTGCGACGACTTTTACCAGTGAGTACTTTAACATTGCTGCATTGCTATGTTTGATTTAGCAAAAGAAATCAAGCATTCAGTAGGACACTAAATCATTTCTCTAATCGAAATATCGACCATGGTGTCAGGTGTGTTTTCATCTAATTCTCTTCCACCACGGTGGGTTATGTCTGCGTTGCTTCGCCTTCACAATCTTCAAGAGGAATGAAATCAACGTACAATCTCTGCTTGATACAGAATGTCCTGTAGAAAGCTAGAAACACCCAACGAGACAGGATACTTAAAATATTGAATGTTCTATCACTGATTGTTTCGTGGGTTCAAAGTCCCAAGCCAGCTCTGATTATGAGAGACGCCGTGATGGATAGCTCCGGAAATTTCGGCAACCTGGGGTTCTTTAACGTGCACTGACATCGCACAGCACACTGGCCTCAACATTTCGCCTCTGTCGAAATGCTGCCGCCGCGGTCGGGATTCGATCGCGCGACGACAGCCAAGTGCCATAACCACTAGACCACCATGGACAGTTCGATCAGTCGACCAGGTATTCACAGCTGAAAGGAGAAATTAGTATCCACCTTTTCGTAGCACAAGTCTACAAGGAAATCCATGCAGATTTCACAGAGAAAAAACAAGGCTTCCTAGTTGCCGAAAATTTGTCCTCGTCCGCTTCTATCCGGGACCAACGCGTATCCGCAGCGCTTCCTCTGCGAATTGAGCTAACCAGGATACTAGCGATTAACGCGAGGGCGAATGCATCGATGATTGGAAACACATGGGCATGAATAAGTATTCACTATCACGTATTCTGCACGCCTTATGGGTACATTTTATGGGTCAAGCGTACCAAATGGTATGCTTTATTCATAACGAATGGCAAGACCGCACGCTTCACTTTTCGAAGTTGCTTCAATGGGAAATATTACGTCATCGGCGAATATCTACGAAGCGAACGCTTCTCAGAACTTCACTGACACAGACTTCACCAACTGGAAAGGACACAGTGCGTGCGCCATCACGCAAAACTGAAACATATATACAGTAGGCTCTCTCCCAGTTCACTGTATCAGACAAAGGAAGGAGCGCCACCACACTTAGTCGTGACTTTCGCCATCAGCACCAGCAGTTAAGGTGTACGCAGAGAAAGGAGAGTAAGTTTGGAGTGCACGATAACGGTTCCTGCACTTGAGGTTGAAGTGTCCATGCACCTCAACCAAATCACTCACAGGCGAAGGGTTAATAAAAGGATTATTAATATTATTATTATTATTATTATTATTATTATTAGTTTTAAGGAATGGACGCTAATTTCTACAGCCCATGTAGAGAGCATGGTTAAGGGGCCGGAAGGAAGGGAGTGAAAGATATAGATAGGAGAGAAGAGCCCCAGTGGAGGGCTCCGGAAATTTCGACCACAGCGCCCGCGGCTGCCGCCTGACCGAAACCTGACGCGCGCCTAACGTACGTGCCACCTCTCTCTCGCTTCGCCCTCTCCACCGCTGATCGATCGATCGATCGTGGTTCGCTTAGGAAAGGAAGCTAATTTCTGCAGCCCAAGTAGGGAGCACGGCTAAGCGTCCGAGGGGGTGGGGGAAAGGGAGCGAAAGAGATAGAGAGGAAAGGCCGTAGTGGAGGGCTCCGGAAATTTAGACCACCTGGGGTTCTTTAACGTGCACTGACAACGCACAGTACACGGGCCTCTGGCATTTTCGCCTCCATCGAAAATGCAACCGCCGCGGCCGGGATCGAACCCGCGTTTTTTGGGTGGCCGCCGAGTACCGTAACCACTACACCACCGCGGCGGACGCTCTCTCTCTCCACCGCTCGCAACGCTCGAGCGCACATCGAGTGGTAACACTCTTTCGGCTCGTTTCTTCGATGAACGCTTTACCAGCTCGAAGGAACGAGAACGCGCCCTCGACCGCGAGAGATAACGCTGATGCAGGCAGCGTCTGCTAGCGTCAAACCGATGCAAACACGACACCTAGTCAAACCGATGCAACGCGGTGTGCACCCCACGTGCTGCTTCGCATCGCCTCATGGTCCCCTTCAGAGGGAGATGCTGTAATTTTTATGCGTACAATTACGCTTAATATGTCCCATTTATTTTACTACACCTATGTGACGACGTTTATCACACAACGTGACGGCACATTCCCATGATAAAAAAATTTAATGTCCTTCGAGCTGAGCACGCCTTATGAAAGTGGCGTCGATAGACAGACTACTTCGCTTGCGTGTACTGACACCAAGGCATTAGGTAGCTTTAGGATATGGCACGCAGAGATCGCGCACGTTGGTTTAGCGTAAGGGCACCATAAGTGTTCTAAAATAGGTTTTGTTATCGCGAACGCTATAGTGCAAGAAGATCGCCCGCAAATTACCACGTGATCAACGCAAAGGAACTTTGTGTGCTCTTTGGGCATGCACGCCGTATGCTGAACGCAAACTGCGCTCATTGTGAAGGCTGCGTGACACTAATGGAACAAGAAAACTTGGTGCCGCCTATGTTTCGACAGGGTGAAACTTGTCTTCGATAGGGTGATGATACTAGTCTCTCAGGGTGCAGCGACATTTCTAGTTCGCTTCAAGTCTCCAGCCTCTTATACTGTGCGATTAATTATAAAATTATTACCCTTCTAGCCGTTTCCGTGCTCAGGCTACGTAAACAACCACGGAACTCATTAGCAAAAATGGTGAGGCCACCGGGGGCGTCAAATGGACTGCGTGACGTGCTAATAGCAACTTACGCTTCTGGGCACTAGAAGCTATATGAACGCTACATCAAGCGATGATACAAGCACATCATTAAAGATGCAAAGGCTAACATACGCACAGCTTTGGGCACTATTTTCTACAGCTCTCCACTGCCGCAAGGCGTGTCAGAGCGCAGCGATAGTTGCTAAATTGCGTACAGACGCACATTTATATCTGTAATCGAAAACGAATGTAATCTCTCGTCATTTGCAATCGCATTGGAAAGTAATTGCCTTTCAATGAAAATATTGTGTGGAGCTTGTGCGCTTCCTTGGCGCAGGCACGTGTGTGGCTCCTGGGACAGGGACAACATCTACGGGTCGCCGTTGTACAAATACCACGATATTTTCCAAAGCAAGGTCGTCAAGCGTCATCTATTGCGCCAGACTCCCAAGAACCCAGTGAGGGCGCAAGACAAGGCATCTGCACTGCTTCTCAAGTGCATCAGCCGGGTAAGGGCTAAGCCCACATTTCACATATGGCGTTTTCTAATGGTCCGTCTGGAGCGCTAATTTCAGGGCGATAAAATGAAATGTTGAAGTTGTTTAGAATAACTGACATTTCGACAACTCGAATATCCTTAGTTTCAACATTTTGTGTTCAACGTTGCAAGAAAATAATGAATGTCAAGATATTAGTATTGAAATTTGCGCCGGAACATCAGAAGGCCATTTCGTTTTTATCGCATTCTCGCCGAAGTTAGCTCCATCAAATCTTGTGAAACTCCCTGTGTTGAGTCTCCGGCTTCCTTAGAACGCAATACAGGTTTTTCTCACCGATAAATAGTTATGTACGCCATAGTAGACGCCGTAAAATATTTAACGTCATTCATTTTAGTGCTGGAGTTTCAAAGCGGCGACAACGTGCCTAGTTTACTTTTTGTGTGTGTCCTAGCTTGCAATCGTGTCCTATAGCTTACCAAGGATTCTCCCACAAGAATGGTGCTTTCGGTATTGCTAACAGCTAACCTACTAATTGTTTTCCCCTTAAATATGCCTTTGGATTGGCTCTTATATTGAGGAGTTCGACAGTCCCGGCACTACCTCACCAGAGTTAGTAACAGAACGTCTAACTCACGCCTGGTTCACTTTGCATGTTAGCCAAATAGCCATGAGAGTATATGAAATGGATTAAAGTATACAGTGTTGTATCCCTCAACTTGTGAGGACCGTGTGCTTTGCACTGACATGCACCAAAGTGCTGTGACTCAGCCCAATCGTTACTTGCAAGCTCTTATATACACGAAGCACATAAAGTAAAATATGACATTTTTTTTTCATTTCGGGACTACAGAAGGGCAGCAGAGTTCGGCGACCATACGGAAGCTTCTGCTAGAGTTAGGCCTGCCCTGGCCGCAGAAGACGCCTGCCACAAGACAAGAACTGCTCGGCACCTTTGTGAAGTCCTCAATGCACTTTGGCATTCACATATTCTGGGCCTTCTTCGTGGGTCGCCATCCATCGCGCCCTAACGAAAACATCATATACACGACCTTAGACGAGCGGACCACTCAGTGGATCACGGCCTTGGACAGGCTCAAACGCGTCGGCAAACACCGCGCCTATCTCCGGCGCTGCGCAGAGATCGTGGGCGGTAAGGGACAGTCCTATTCCAGGATGATCTACGCAGTGACGGCCGCCCACTCGCTCCTCCGGCTGCAGGTCCACTTCTTATTTAACCCAGTGGGTGTTCCCGAGTTCCTAGACCTCGGGGACGCAGAGCTTCGGCGAGCCCTCAACGGTTACCTCGCGGACGACTCGCAGCTCTGGCCTGAAGACGAGATCGTGAACCTGCAGCCGGAACTCTTGTACGAGTTGAACGCGACCCACTTTAGCCACGGCAACCTCACCGATAACTTCAAGCTCTTCCTTGGTGCGTACGTGGTGTATTTGCTCTCTCCCTATGCTTCGACCTATCTGACTAGGCACATGCTGGAAGACATGAACTTGGCCTCCTTCGAGGAAAGCTACCAGCATTTCAGGTGCGGGCAGGCACTCGAAGACACCTTGCCGCTGGTGCAGTGGCAGAGCGAACAAGCTCTCCACGATTACAGGTTGCACACGTGGAAGATCCTTCACCTCACTAGGCTGGCGGTCGTTCAGTTAGAAACGCTGTACGGGGACACTTTCCGGGAATACTTTTCAAAAATCATGTCTCGCGTCTCGGTAAATGCCTGGAACATGACTCTGACGTGGGACATACTGGACAGCGTCTACTCCTACGTTCCCTTTGACCGTGAAGCAGGGTTTTTGGACATGTACTTAAAGATATCCGCCAGAAGTATTAGCATCCTGAAGAACTCCTTGCGCCGCACCACGCTGACGGTTCTTCATTCGCCGGGATTCGCTACGTTAAGACTGTACAGGATGCTCGTCGCCAGGGAGGTCATCGTGCCGAACTTCCTCAGGATGCCGCCCCTCTTCGACGTGAGGCACCCATTGCCTGTGCTGGTGGCCTTGGTAGCTACCGTCATCTGCAAAGAGCTGATCGTTCTTGCGCGATTCATTCTTTTTTACGACGAACACTTTAAGGTGAGTGTTTCTGTAGCGGTTGTGATAAATTTTCATTTAGTGGCACGTGTTACAGCTTAGGCTAATTCCCCCTAGGTTTAGACCTGAAACTAACGACTAGCTCATCCATGCATTATAGTTCCAGCAAAGCTAACGTCCACTACTTACCCTATTGGATAACTCTATAGAACATGTGAAAAATGTAGCACGCCGTCCGCAGATGTTCCCTAATGAGCAATTCGGCGTGTGAGCGGCTATCTGGTTCTTAGTACTATCGTTCTGTGGTGTCTGCCCACTTCTGCGAGCTCCTGTTCGCGCATCCGTGTCATGAGAATGTTTTGTACAAGATCACTACTTTCAAGCAATGTCTTGATGAATTTAACGCAGAAAAAATTTATTATTACAGTCGCGGAAAGTTATGCTAAACGCGATTCGCTTTGCGTTTGTCGATGGTGCGCGCCCGTTGCGCAAACCCAGATGAAAAGATCACTTCTTCGCTCTTTCCTGACATAATAGTAGGATTACGGAGCTCACCAGATTTAGTGCGATCAGCGACTCCGAAAACTTCCTCGTGTGTTTGATCGCTGTGACTTGATCACTGACTGCAGCTTCTGTATGTTGTCTCATCAGATAAAGGTTCTTTTCTGGCACAATACTAGGCTTACACATCTCGCCCGGTTTAGTGCCGCCAGCGAACCCATACAAGCCCCGAAAAGTTCCTCGTGTTTTTGATCACACCGACTTGATCACTGACTGTAGCTTCATGTTGTCTCACGAGATAAACGTTCGTCAAACCCTTCCCCGCAGTTTGCCGTAGACAGGGTACGCGTATGCAGTACGCAACACGTTACGTACGCTGCAAATGAACCGAGGCAGAACGTGTTTAGCTTAAGGTACGGAGATAAAGTTCTCTCAGGTATGCACGTTATACGCTAGGACTAGTCACGTTTCATTGCTTCTCAGCATCACCCAGCGTATGTAATAAACCAGTTTGTTACAATAACGGCGTGGCCTCTGGACCTGCGTACCGGGCCTTCTAAAGCTACAGGCAACCAAGCCAAGCCATGGCCTTGGTGTGGGTATACTTTGCGGCGTTCCTCTGTGTATTGGTCGTGCAAGTGTCATACTCATTGGTTTTCTCCATGCGCCTCAGCCTCAGCGCCTCAGCTTTACCGTACGTGCTAGACAACTTTCTCTCTGCGCGCACTTTGTAAGTAGTGCATTTTTCGACGCTGACTGCACCCCGCAGGAAGTCGCGTTTCCGGCGTTCTTATTCGACTCCAGACTTACAAACAGCAATTGCAAAAAATTATACCTGCACGTACCTGGAGCACCTTATGCTGCAGCATATACCACGAAAGCATAAACACCGGTCGTCTGCCCAGTAGCGTGGGACACGCACAGTAGCTGAGAACATATCCCAGCAATGTCCCCGCATTCGTAAGTACGCCAGAATGGGTCGCTTGTTTGCACCTTTCCTAACATGGCAAGATTATTTCGACGCATTTTAGACACGATTCCCGCGGCCTCTGCTGTGACGGACACCATTGCCGCCCGCCACACACTCTCGTTTCTCGATTGTGCGATGTCTACCGAGAGCGTAGCGCATCCAAGCTGTACGTTAGGCACGTAGCGTCTATTGGGGGCGGTACACGCGCATCCGTGAAATACGTGCGCGCTTCTGTCGCGGCAGCCGTGCAACGTGCAGAGGTTTGCATGCTAAATGGTGGTTCAACAATATGTATCTTTTAGAAAAGGCAGGGAGGCGCGGAGGCAGTAATATTAATAGTTTCTCGCGTCTCACAGCCCAAAACCGCATTATGGTTATGAGAGAGGTCGTAGTGGAGGTCTCCGGAAATTTTGACCTACTTGGGGTTCATTGACGTGCACTGATGTCGCACAGCGCACGAGCCTCCAGCATTTACTCAACCTAGAAATGCAGTCGCCGCGGCCGCGGTTTGATCTTGCGACCTCCGGGTCACCAGTCAAGATCGATCGTTAGCAACTAGACCGCCGCTGGAGGTCAGACAGACAGACAGACAACATAGATAGATAGATAGATAGATAGATAGATAGATAGATAGATAGATAGATAGATAGATAGATAGATAGATAGATAGATAGATAGATAGATAGATAGATAGATAGATAGATAGATAGATAGATAGATAGAAGGCGGGGCGAAACGCCATCTAATTAAGGGACCGCATTGTGGTAGATACGTTCGAACACGTGTTGGTCGAAAAACCCTCCACAAGAGTTCCTGCTCTCGCGATTATCATAATCTAGTAAACAAAAATTGCTAGTTAGTCTTGACGATCGAGGCTATGTGTCTACACAGAAGCTTAAGTTTCTGTCTGTCTCTGGGTGGTTTTTCTCGCCCATAAGAGCACATAACGGCCATTAGAGAATGCCGCTACAAATGTCATTAAAAATGTCACTGAAAAGGTTAAATTCATTCTAACGTCCGCAGCCTGTATTCACACACCCGATATACGGCGCGCTCTACCGGCTGCTTGAGGACCTGTACAACTACGAGTCAACCCTGATAAGCAGCGGCTTTGCCAAACACTACACGCAGAGCGAATACAGACGGTTCGTTGCAGCCGGTCTGGCTGCACATGTCGCCAACGGCATCATGAGCCTTCCCGAGGCAAAAGCCTTCGCCAAGATGGCGGAAGAAGCCGCGACCACGGAGAGCCGTCGTCCGACGTTCCGCGGCTTCCGCGAGGAACAGCTATTTTTCCTGGTCAGCTGCTTCTTGGAATGTGGTATCGCCTACCATGGCCCCTCATTGCAGGTTAGCTATAACATCCCTTCTGCTGTCTTTCTCTCAAACTACCCTGACAACAGAGTTTTAAGCTCCTAAATGCACCAATGCGCTTATTGTAATCTCTTTCGCGTGGTGCGCTATGACCAGAGCCTCCATGTTAGCAAAAAGGTGCTAACTAGCCCAATTCATGGCTAACGTGAACTTCACTGAATTTAGCAAGAAACCAGCTCCTACACAGCACGGCCGATGAACGGTACAGGGCATTGTATTTGGCCTTAGTGTCCTCTACCAATTCCCATAGAATTTCTATGAGGCTATTAACCTTATTAGTATCGTATACATAACACTGGCGCAATCGTTTTAGAATCCACAGTGCCCGAGATCGTACAGTTCCTTTCGAGCACCAGCTAAAATGCCAACGTTTGGTAGCGGTAGCTGCTGCAGGGACATACAGGCTGGTGCACTCTTAGTTTGAACACGAGTCTTTTCATGAGAGCTCCGCGTCGCGCCAGTGCGGCTATAGTGCTGCACTGGCGCGACGCGGACGACGATCGCCGGCGCGGTTTGGAAGTTCACGCGCCCTGGCGTGTGCATATCTCGTTTCGGTTGCTATGTGTTTCCGATACTTCTACCATATGTGCCGGAAACCACTGGATACTGGTTTGAAAGTCTGTCGCTCGTAAGGCTTGGCCATTTCTGAGGATTCGGAAGGCTCGTTGGGAGATCCATCCTTTGGAAAAATTTCTCAACGCTTGTCTCGAGTCGCAGAGAACCATCGTGCACGTCCGATCCGTGAGGGTGAGTGCCACCGCCGCTTCCTCTGCTTCTTTTTTTTAAATTTTATTTGTAGGGTTTAACGTCCCAAAACCAGTTCTGATTATGAGAGACGCCGTAGTGGAGATCTCCGGAAATTTAGACCACCTGGGGTTCTTTAACGTGCACTGACATCGCACAGCACACGGGCCTCAACATTTCGCCTCCATTGAAATGCAGCCGCCGCGGCCGGGATTCGATCCCGCGACCTTCGGATCAGCAGCCGAGTGCCATAACCACTAGACCACCGTGGCGGGGCTTTCCTTCCTCTGCTTCTGCGTGCTCGCACAATATACTTGCCGATATTCTCGTTTCACCGCTTGAATCGACGACCGCGAATCGCGGAGCTCTGTGTATTCCGCGGCGTCAACGAACCGTGTCCCTGGTTCGTCTCCGTGGGAAGACTGAGGTCGTTTTGCCATTTTCTGCGCTATTGCATTACATCGACGCCAGCGAAAATTTTGAATCGCTAAAGAAATTTCAAGCTAGTTCCAAGCCTGCGAAATCTGAGTAAAACAGTGGATCTGAACAGACGGTGCCAAGTACACTATCACTGCCACGTAGGACTATTATCGCTGTCACTATCTTATAGCAGTGGCTGAGTGAAAGAATGGGCGTAGTGCGTTCCTGAGGGCGAGCGCGGGTTCACTTTTCCCTTCTGCGCAAACCGAGATTTTTTCTTTCTCTCTCTTTTGTTCCCTTTTCTTTACTATCATTGGCATTCTTCTGCGAAACCCAAGATTTTTCTCCTTCTTCCTTTTTTCTCTCTTGCTTCCTTATCTCTTTCCATATTGTCCTTCGCATAACCAAATAGAGTCGCTAGTGGGCCAAGGGACTGGCTTCTTCGTCGGCGTGACAGCCCCGCTGTTATCTGTGAACGCTCCGTGAGGAATTATCTCAAGCTTAAGCAGCTCCTCCGTTGTGATGTAGCAGGTATTCCCCTCTGACAAAGTGGAGGACCAGCGGAACTCTAGTAGCTGAATACTTGAAGCTTTCTGCACATCCCACGCTTTTGGCACAATCTCTAGGGCTACCGACAGTTATTGCCTGCAGACGAAAAGCACACGCACAGAAACAGACACGCGCACACACAGCTTCAACCTTCGTTTACCTTGCACGTGTTTTGCAGAGCCTCCGGGATCGGTAGACCGCCGCAGTTCTTCCTAACGGGAGACACACACACACGAACAGGGCCTGAAGCTTTCTGCCCCTCGCAGTATTTCGCTACGTCCAGGATGGACCCACAATGTTTGGTCTACGTGTTCGGAGTGCGCTCGCTACGATCCGCTGGAAACCAGCGTATAGCAATCCCGCTGTAAAAGTAGCTGCGTCGTATTGTCATCACGAGCACTTACGAAAGTCGCTATCCAGCAAAGGTCTGCAGCTTTCCAATCTTGTTGAAAGTAATTTCTCCAAGTGCGTGCGGAACACAGCACTTGGCTTCACAGACACGACTATGTGCTCTTGCGAGGGAACTTCGCGTCACCAGAGCCCGAGTCTCGCGCCCCTCAACGTGATAATGATAATTATCTGCAGAATTGTCTGCTGATAATTATGTTCAGTTTCAGTCTGCGCTCATCTGTGTTTATTTGCTTCGTCCAGTGCGTGTTTGCCCATTTATCGCCACGAATGGATAATTTACTCTATGTAACATCTGTGGGATGCTGGCTATCTTTCTTTAAGGCGTAGGTAGCATCCGTGTGGACACTTGTACTATAATTGCCTCGCCACTTGCGCTGTAGCAAGAGCCGCTTCCGTGGTCGAGTTGTCGGAGGCACGCGTCTGGGAACAGAGATAGTGTTGCGATTCCCAGTCCGGGATATATATATATATATATATATATATATATATATATATATATATATATATATATATATATATATATATATATATATATATATGGGTGTTGTGTGTGTGGGGAATATTTTGGCGGGTACTCAGACTGGGAACCGAACAAGTGATCGCTGTTCCCGGACGCGTGCCTCAGACAAGTCGACCATGGAAGCGGCTCTTGTTACCTCGCAAGCGGCGAGGTATTTATAGGCAGCGTTTGAAGCTGGCAACATGCCGGAATCGCTGGGCTGCCTTACGCCGAGGAGCTCCGTGTTTACACGTAGCCACCGGGAAGGCGCCGTTCCCTCGCCGTGTGGATCTCGGGGGTTGCCAAAGGTGTTTCTACTGAGGAGCAGGGATTCTATTGGGCGGCCGGCACAAGAGCCAGTCGCGCTGCACAAAAAGAGCGCTTCCATGCGTATCCACACTCCGCAAGCAGGAAGAACGTACTGATGCGGTTTAGGCACGCTGCAGCTCAATGCTGGATAGCATCTCAATGTTCGAATACAAAACGCGGGGAGCACATCGCCCCGAAAGCTGCAAGTTACTTACTCTCTACAGTAACACGTGCGTTGTTACCGAATTCATTGCTTCGCATTTCTTGTGAAACTGATTTTTTATGTTGTGCGATTGTCCACAAGGGGAGCAAAAATTCTTTTCATCTCAGCCTAACCTCGGTCCTTCCTTCCTAAAATAATTACAAATTAGTTCTAAACGCCTTATATCACCAAATGACCCGCTACAACTTTAATTCCCTCTGAAAATCAGAACCTCTGCAACGTACAGGCCTACCTTGCACGGGACTTGTTTGGTGAAATGGCCCCTGGGAAAGGACTCAACACTTTTCTGAGCAGATTTTAGATGCGGCACAAACCCAATCACTCCACTGCGACCGCAGCTGCCGCAAATAGCTCCGATAAGCTGCCACGCTGACGTCTACGCGCACAGCCAAATAATTTAGTCGAAAGGTGGGACAATCTAGTGGTTACCAAACAGCACGCTGCCTCCGATATATTAGGTGGTCACATTATCTTGCAGCCAATGCCGTGATGGCAGGCCTCGTACCTTATACCGGATTCATACCTGGCTACCGGAAATCTCCAATAAGGACGTCTT
Organism: Hyalomma asiaticum; assembly: GCA_013339685.2. Taxonomy (NCBI): domain Eukaryota; kingdom Metazoa; phylum Arthropoda; class Arachnida; order Ixodida; family Ixodidae; genus Hyalomma; species Hyalomma asiaticum. The sequence continues at coordinate 39,974,819 of CM023489.1, forward strand.
CTTATTTTTATCAAGAACTGCCATTTCGTGAGCTTTCCGCCATGCTTCCTCTCGTGGTTCGAAAGAAATTCTTTACGAAGTCTCCTGTATAACCGCAATACTTGAAGCGGTTATCTCAAATGATCTAAAATTAATTTCAGTATACATCGAACTGGCCATCCCCGACGTTACATCTGTGGAAGCGTTAACCGTGTTACATTACCGCCTATCCCTGTCTTTTATGCAGAGAGCAATCTGCAATGTGGCCTTGCCTACCGTAGCGGCGTTCAGGCGCGCCTTCAAGTGCAAGCCGCACCACCGACTGATGAGCAACTTCACGTGGCCCGAGCCAACTTCGACAACCCGCCCTGCTCCAACGTAGTGTAGCAGTTCCCAACTGCTCCTTCTTAGCGGGAAATAGGTTTTTATAATACGACTAAGGCACTCTGCTTTTTACTACAAGTTTTATCGCTACTATATTCCCTAATACAGTATATGAAGCGAAACCAATGTTGTTGCGCGTCCAAATAATGAACGGGGCTCGAATTGCTGGGTTGTAAAAACTAAGACTGCATTTTAATCGAACGCTGAATTTCATTTCTTCCGTAAGAAGTGCCAACGGGAAATCCTTAACGAACAACTGTTGCAGTGAAATTTCCTGACGGCTTCGTTGTCCATGAGCGTGGAAGTCTGATGGCAAAGCATAAAAACACCTCCTTCCAGGTTTTCCGTGCGCCTCAGTTAAGCTGTGCAACCGTGATAGAAAAACTAGAGATAGTTGTCGAGCCTTTCTTTACTAGGAAGAAATCGGCAACATCTGTGTTAGTTCGGCGTTGGTGCCACTTTTATACCGTGAAATTTCGTGCCTATGTCACGTGATTTCATTTGAGCGCCCTCGCCCGTTCTTTCCCTCTTTTTTGTTTATTTCTGTGTATTTATATGCACTATGAATAAATTTAGGCTTTAGTCGTCGCTTGTCTCTGTCTAGCTTGCCTTTGTGCTTTGCGTGTTTGCACAAAGTATCGGTAACCAGACCGGCAATCCACCCTCCTGCATTTCAGCACATTGTCTTGCACTCGGCTATTGATAGGAGTACCCTCGTTATATGCTAATATATGCATTACATATCCGCGAATTAGGACCGGTTGTCTTCTGGAAGCGCAGCGTCTGCAATTAATCATTTCGTTGTTTTTTAAAGAGGCTCTCTCCGATCAAGCTAGACAATCCAGATATGCGTGGAAAATAGAGGGTAGTACCAAGAGGCCCGATTGCCTTCTTTCATGTGAGATCATGTAGGCTTGCCATCCCAACACTTGTCTCGAGAGTCCATAACTTCATCTGCGGCAATCGCAATATTCATTTTCTTGCGCGCCTATTCTATAATATACAAGACCGAATATTGCAATTGCGCAGACACAACTGGCACCTCTAAATGTTCGCATTGGCGACATAATTCCATTTGATGGAGTCAGGCCGCCACACACCGCTCGATCAGCAATATTGAATGAATGAATGAATGAATGAATGAATGAATGAATGAATGAATGAATGAATTTTATTGCTCACAGTTGTTACATAGTTTGCACACACTGTGTGGACCCATAGCCATAGGCTAGTTTGGGTCCACTTAGGAAAAGCATAACTAATGAAGTTATGCTTTTCCTAAGCATAACTTCATTAGTTATGCTTAGGAAAGGCAGTACAGTACATGAAATAACCACAAAAAGAGCAAAAAAAGAAAACTGTTACAAAAATGAGACATGCTAAAATTAAGACAGCCATCACACTAAACATGACCGGTCATTAATAAATCGGAACATTCTTCTAAATAGTGTTTTTCTAGTGTCTTAGTTTTCTAGTGTCGTGTTTCTAGTGTCTTAGTTTTCTAGTGTCTTACCCATTAACGGTAACTTACGACCTCCAATATATGTGAAGTCTACCTGGCAAGAATACGTGCTCCACTTTCAGGCACAGATCGCATTAATTGATGTTTCTTCACTTGAAAAGAAAATGGCCACTGGAATCTACTTAAGCACTGAGGAATGGCCTTTGTGGCTACCAACGGAGTCTCTGGCGAAAATGGAGGCTTGAACTCATGGAAAGATAATCGCAACGATGGAAAACCCAGAAGGTCGCTAGAGCCAACGTTTCGACCAGTAGACTTGTCTTCGTCAGGGACGACTGCGTTGCACATTATACAACTTATCGAGGAGGACCGAAGATAACAATTCTCACTGCACAAAACGGACCTCTACACGCTATGATTGTAATAACCTCCACCTTGTATATGTAGGGCCCTTAACGAGTAGGCTACGATACAAGACATAGTATCGGCAGTGCTGTGCTTGAGTGCGTCAGCCAGGTAATTCACAGTGCCAGCGTCGTTTTCGCATCGCCACGGTGTTCCAGTGGCTATGGCCATCGGCTGCGGAAGCGAAGGTCGCGGGATCGAATCCCGGCTGCAGCGGCGGCATTTCGGTGAAGGCGAAATGGGGAGACCCGCCTTCTGTGCACTGTCAGTGCACGTTTAAGAACCCGAGGCGGTCGAAAGTGCCCGAGCCGCCAACAATGACGTCTCTGATAATCATATCGTGGTCATAATATCGAATCCCCAGTATCAATCATGAGCGTAATTTTTACCTGTCTGCTAGTTGAGCATCACCGAAAAAAAATGAAAAATCATCCTATACTGGAGGCTCGGAGCGCAGTTAAAAAGCAAAATAATAAAGGGAGAAAGGAAAGCTTCCAAGCAGGCATTAACTTGGGGAACATTGCACACATTTTCATAATCTCAGAAACGTTCGTTTGAAATCAGTACGCCTTCCTCCTTTTACCAAGTGCAAAAATGTGCATGATATGTTCTCAGTTGCACCTATATAGGTGCAACTGAGGACATGTAGATACTACGCATACATATACTACGGATTTGCATCGGAACCTGTCGGATCCTATGACCTCAAGTGTGTAGGCGGTTTGTAGCAATAGCGGAAAGAAACGAGGAAGTAACTTTCGTTTCTTAACCCCTTGAGTGCTTCGGACGAGCAGAGCTCGTCCGGCCCAAGCGGTCCCCAAACTGCTTTGGACGAGCAAAGCTCCTCCTTGCGGAATAGGCAGTCCTCTTTAGTGTTCAGGACGAGAAGCTCTCGTCTACGGCTTGGATTGCGTGTCGTCCACCGTGATGGAAGCATTTACTCCACAATTTAGTCTTCTCCTGCGGCAGGAGCGCGCTTTTTGTGATGGCGCGCGGTGGCGTGCGGTGGCGGCGACCTATGAATAGCTGGCACTTCAACACGAAAAAGAAGCTTTTCATTTTCGCCATCTTCTTCGAGTGACGATCATTCGGATGTTTATATTGTGTCCGGAAGTGGACAGAGCAATGGCGGTGAATTGAGCAGCTCCTCCGGTGGTGATGAAGACAGCTCGGAAGCGAACATCGCGAGTGCCCACCAGTGGATTCTGCTTGATGTGGACAATCCTCCTGTGACGCCTCCTCGCTTTCCATTTTTGGCCATTCCAGGCAAGACATTCAACTTGTCATCGCCAGATGACCTTATGGAATATGTTCAGCAGTTTCTGGATGATGAACTGGTATCACTAGTGGTAGACGAAAGCAATCGCAAAGAGGCTGAAAACTTGAGAGGCTCTCCTCCGACTGAACACTCCCGCCTTAAAATGAGTGCCAGTTACAAAGGAAGAGATGTGGGTATTCCTTGCACTCCTGCTATTGCTGGAAATAGTCTACACCAGCGGTACTGGTCCAAGCACAAGTTGCTGTCTGCACATGTTCTTGGAGAGGTAATGTCGTGCCACCGGTTGCTGTTCATTATCCAAATGTTGCACTTTTTTGGACAATGCCAGCATCACCAGCCATAGTTGCAATCCACAGCCGAACCTATGCAAGATATGGCAATTTTCGAGCGAATGTTGAAGAACTACCGCTCGGCATGTATACCGGAAACAGACATATCGATAGACGAAAGTCTAATGCTCTTTAAAGGAAGACTAGGATGGGTGCAATATATCCGGCTCAACAGAGCAAGATTTGTCTTTAAATTTTTCTTGCTTTGTGAGGCATCTTCGGGATATGCGTGGGATGTCTTAATATATACAGTAAAAGGCAGGAATCTCGGCACACCAACAAATCTTCAACCTTGCTCACCAATGGGTACCAAAGTTGTTATGAAGCGCATCGAGCCCTTGCTAGGCAAGGGGTACTGCCTGACGATAGACAACGCCTATACCTCGCCAGAACTCGTCGACCTCCTTGTCCAGTACAGCACGGGTGTGTATGGCACCGTGAAACCAAACAGAAAATACATGCCTCCAGATTTCCAGGCGAAGAAGCTGAAGAAGGGAGAGGTGCAAGCCTACCAGCACGGTAAATGTATTCCTCTCCAGTGGTGAAAAAAAAAAAGCACAGTGCGCAGTGCAAGCATGGAGACTTTCAAAGATTCCAAAGGGCGAGACGTCACAAATCCTAGCATCGTGCGTGTTATAATCACACGATGGGCGGTGTGGACAAGCCATATCAGATGCTGTTCGACGACCCTGTCCCTGGAAAAGGGCAGAAGATATACTACAAGAGGAATTTTTCGCCACTTGACCGATGAAGATACGTTTAACTCTTTTGTCTTGTGCCAAAAACACGAAGAGATGAGCCACCTTGACTACCGCCTCGCCCTAATTGAGGCAATCCTGAATAGCTACCTTGACCCTTCGAGAAAGATAAAGCCTCGCTAGATAGACATGCCGGAAGCAGTGTGGGAAGGGTTAAGCATTCTTTCCTTTTGTAACGGAGCAGTAACAGCTGCTACGGCCAAGAAACAATGGAGATTTGCAAGGGAAGCTTCACATTAAGGATGTGAAGCTGCCCTAACTGTATCTCGGCCGATCGCCATCATTTGTGTTTAATATGTCTTAAAAACATCATCATCAGTAAGAGTAGCGATGACGACAGGCAACATAGCAGCAATAAAAGCCTAACCTCTCGGACGGCTAAGCTTTCTGAACGCGCCACGAGGAAGGTAAGTTGCAAGAAGGCAGAGAACAGCCTCGAGTAGCACTCGTTCAAGACCTGATTTAAGTTTATTGTAAGTTATCTGCACATAATCCATCCTTATAATCATTTGCAATATCCTCGTCACGATCAGTTCCTGATAAGAGAGTACCGAACGCATCATCATCATCACCTAAGAGCGCGTCCCACCGTGCGCACGTGCCCGGACTGCATGAGCGTAGAAGAAGAATTCGACAACTGCGAGCAGTCGTGTCATTCGAAGCTTTCTCTGACATCCTGCGATTCAAAGCACCCGGACGCAAGGGAAGAACCGCCCATAGCATAAGGAACTGGATCGCTTCGACCAATATTTCCAACTCTTACGATCCAGTACAAGGGTGTAGGCATGCTGCGACGTTGCAAGAGCCCTACGGAGCTGTGGCAGCCTCCTCCTCCTCGACCCAAACCAGTGCCGGAGCAGCCCTCCATACGGCCCTGCAGTCCCGTCCCCACGGACACGTCGCGTGCTGCATCCTGCCCACGATACTCTTGCTTCGTGTTGCCCGCCGTCCTCGTCACGACCACCACGCTCATTGCCACGCCGGCGCTGCTCCTGAAGCGGCTGGATCCGTGGCAGCGGGACGTGTTCACGTTGGACGATGACCTGCGACGCTCGCGGAACCACAGCGTGCACCCGTGCGACGACTTTTACCAGTGAGTGTGCTATCATGGCTCTATTACTGCAGTCGCATTCGCGAGATTAAGTGTGCTGTATTAGTTTCGATTTAAAGACCGCTTGGCACTCCACCAGGGAACGCCACTGTTACTGTATATAATCGCTCGTACATAGAATACATTTCTCAGGAGACCACGAAATAAGCCCGCCAATCAACATTGGCCGTTCTGTGTGGGGAACATTCCCGATGTTTATCCAAAATTCCACAGTTGCCGATTCCCTCTGATTGTTGCGGCGTTTACTTCTATACGATAAAGACGAAGTTCTGTCCTGTCCTTTGCTCGTGCTACCGAAAGCCTGCTCAGAATATTTCCTACAATCCCTGAATGTATTTATCATGAACTTGCAAAAGCGCCAGCTGGAATGCGATTCTGAACACAAAGACCACAAAATGTAATTAGTTGACATTAAGCAAAGGCAAAACAGAGTACCCCTGTGTTTAGTTTACTACGAGCATTTTGTCGATGAATAGTCCAACGACAGTTGAGCTGAGCAAGGCTACCTGCAAGCCAAGTCGATCGACTGAACGTTTTTTTTTTATTTGTGCACGCATTTGCGCATTTGCGCGAGGCTTATCAGGACACGTTATTAGCTTCAACAATACAAAGGGAGATTTTAATCTGCATCGCATCGGAATATGTCGATCCTTCGGCTATTTACGTGGGGCGCATTGGAAAATCACTGCCTGTAAGGAGAATCTTGCTTGCTGCTCTTTGTCCACCTGGCGCAGGCACGTCTGTAGTCACTGGGACCAACACAATCCCACAGATACGTGGAAGCCAGTGCAAAAATACCAGCACTTCTTTCAAAGCCAGGTGGTCAAGCGTCATCTCTTGCGTCAATTTCCGAAGAACCCGGTGAGGGCGCAAGACAAGGCGTCTGCTCTGCTTCTCAAGTGCCTCAGCAGGGTAAGTAAGGATGTCTCACTTACGCGCTAATTGGGCACAAGTTTTCCATTACAAAGCTTTCGCTTATGGCAAGCGCTGTTGCATGGTAATGGAGGTACAACACGTGGCTCAGGAAGCACAGGGAAAATAGCGCACTTACTCGACTGTATGCACATTGCATGGACACATCCGCAACAAAACGGCTGGGCCGCTTTCCTGACCGCCTGTATTGATTAACTCGCGTCGTCGCAAGCGGCGCCAATATTACGCTCCTGAAAGATCAAAAAGAGGGCCGAACACGCGTACTTCTTGACACACCACTTCTATTTCCCGCTTAAAGACGATGGCATCCGTAAAAAAGGTGATACTGCGGTATGAGAAGGCAGCAGAGAAAACGAACACGCGTGTCTAATGCACTCAAAGAAGATTTAAGACATCAAGCGTAGGTTTACTCTGAGGGACCTTCGGTGTTTCAGGGAAACTTTATTTAAACAATGTGGCTTCAAACGGCCGAGCTAACTTGGTTGGTGAAAACCAAATCGATCATTGGCACCCATTCGCGGGAACCCTTCAATAAAGCAAATTAAATCCTTTCGTCATAAGAGTTACTGCAGCGCTGCTGAAGGTAAAATTATTCAAATGCACAATTTCGTCTGTGTCTACGGCCACTCTCGAGCAGAAGAGTCTGTTGTATCCACCGTTCCGGCTCGTTTGTTAGCTAGGCTACAATGGGGGTCAAATGGAAGCCAGAAGTGAATCTAGAGCCTAGTGGTAGAAACCATATCGCAATAAATAGACCGCGACAGGAAGCTTGAGACCAATTGAGACGCATACGACCCGGATGCTCGAAATACACTACTAAACTCGGCTCAGACACTAATGACTATAATTTAACATATCCTCCACTTTCTCTCATTTTCTCTCAGAGGGGAAGAAAAAGCACGTGGACTCTTCCGAAGATTCTCCTGGAACTAGGCCTGCCCTGGCCGCAGAAGACTACGACCTCGAGACAGGAACTGCTCCGCACTCTCGTCAAGTCGTCGTTGCACTTAGGCATACACATATTCTGGGCCTTCTTCGTGGGTCGCCATCCATCGCGCCCAAACCAGAGTATTATCTACACGACCTTAGACGAGCGTGTTACCGAGTGGATACCCACCTTCGAGAGGCTCATACGCATCGGCAAGCACCGCGCCTACCTCAGGCGTTGTGCGGAGATCGTGGGCGGTACAGGACAATCCTATTCGGTAATGATCCGTGCAGTGACGGCCACACACTCCCTCATCGTGGCGCAAGTGTACCACTTCTGGGACCCAGTGGCCTTTCCCCAATTCCTGGACGTCAGTGACCCCGAGCTTCGGCGAGCCCTCAACGGTCACCTTGCGGACGACTCGCAGCTCTGGCCCGAAGACAAGATCATCAACCTGCAGCCCCATTTATTCTACGAGTTCAATAAGACTCACTTCAGCCGAGGTAATCTCACCGAGAACTTCAAGCTCTTCCTGGGTGCCTACGTGGTGTGGCTGCTCTCACCTTACGCTTCGACCTACCTGACAACGCGAATGCTTGAAGACATGGGATTTGCCTCCTTCGAGCAGCGCTACCGGCATCACAAGTGCGCTCAGGCGCTCGAAGACACCCTCCCACTGGTGCAATGGCAGAGCGAACACGGTACCAGAAATCAGAGGTTGTATACATGGAGGCTCCTTCACCTCGCCTACGCTGGCCTATCATTCAGTTGGAAAAGGTATACGGCGACGCTTTCAGGGCGTACTTTTCGAGCGTCATGTCTCACGTATCGGTCAACGCCTGGAACATGACTATGACGTGGGACATGTTGGACAGCGTCTATTCGTACGTTCCCTTTGACAGTGAAGAAGGGTTTCTAGATCTGTACATAAGGATATGCGTCACAAGTACCGGCATTCTGAAGAAGTCACTGCGTCGCACGAAGTTGGCCGTCCTTCACTCACCGGGATTCGCTACCTTTAGGCTCTACAGGTTGCTCGTCGCCCGGGAAGTCATCGTGCCGAACTTCCTCAGGACGCCACCACTGTTCGACCTCAGGCACCCGCTGCCTGTGTTTGTGGCATTGGTAGCCACCGTCATCTGCAGAGAGTTGGTCGTTCTGGGACGATTTATTCTTTTCTACGACGACGACTTTATTAAGGTGAGTGTTTCTGTCATTGCGCCACTATGTTGTTATACACCGGTCTTAAGATTCGTGCTATCCGGAGACCTTGCAAATAAGCAAGCTCCAAAGGAGTTGTTCCCAGGCATGGATGTGTCAAGGGAGCCCTTGTGGACTGGTGAAATTGATGGTGAAGCCGTTGCAGCGACGGAATGAAGCGTGTAGAAAGCAGGATGAATAATACAGCACAGCATAGGGGAAGAAATATCTGGTAACTGAGACGGACCGAGGCAAAGTTGGGCAGACTGCGCAACAATCCACAGGAAAATTAATGCTCAAGAAAGCTACACGTTGTGCAAGTAAGATGGGTGAGTTGAGATTTTCGATCATAGCATTTAGTGAAGCAGCCGCACTTTAACTAACGAAGGCACAACAAGGCACAAATAGACAGGAATTTTGCTTGACAGACAACGCTTCTGCTTGACTGTGCCAGAGTTGCAGTAATGGAATACTTTCCCCCCTGACAGCTTGTCGCCTTTCCTACCCATGGTACGTTTCACCGCATGAGAGTCACGTACTGCGGCAAAACTAATTTCGCCACAGTACACTAGTATCATGCCACGATGCTGTACTGGGGAAAGAGGGCCTTCGTGGCGGCACAGTATTCCATGACACGAAGCCACTTGTGTAAACGATGCGTGTGTATATATATATATATATATATATATATATATATATATATATATATATATATATATATATTAAACAACCACAAAGCCCATGCCAAATCTATTCCAAATCTACCTCTCTCGAAACATCTAAACCTCCCAAACCATTCATTCGATAAACTAACAGTGACACTATTAGAAACGGCCTTCAAGTCAAAGCGAGAACGTGAGCAACGAGAATCATACCTAATATACCGGTTCAAAACCATCGAGAAAGGTATAAATGAGAACCCGGGAACCATCGCAATAATAAAATCATTGGCAAGCGTTTAACCTGTGGCACCGTATGTACAGCAGGAACCGGACTATTGAAATATGACGCGTTTTTCAAAGCGAATCATGTAAATCTGTTTGATGATTTTTCCCTTCTTGTTTTTTTTAACTACCTGACCATTCATCTTTTACATGCCTTATTCTAATTATTTCTCTGAAACTTTCCTCTTCTTTTTTTTTCTCTTTCCTCCTGGATGTGGCCAAACGCGCAGGCAGGTCAGTGCACGTTTTTGCCCGTCCGGGCGCAGACTTCTAGGCGCCATCGCCACTGACGTCACTGCAATTGTACTCCCCCACCCCCACCCGTTTTCTTCCTTCCTTCTTTTTTTCTGGTTTTTTTTTTCTTGACATTGACACACCTGAGGGGGGCCTGAAGTGTACGCTTGACTATTGTGTCCAGCCACGGAAACCACTTCGTAAAGAGGGGTGGGAATAAAAAAGGGGGCAGAGGGGGAACACAAACAATAATAATAATAAAAAAGAAGGGGGGGACATGATGCCCGCATATGACACACGTCGTCTGCTTTTCCCCCACTCTTTGCTCTGTTTCTTTCAGGTTCTAGATCTTTCCTGTTCTTTCTTTTCTTATTCTTTCTTTTTTCATGTTTTTCTTCCTTCCTCTTTTATGAAAATCTCTCTCAGATAGGCATAAATAGAAGCGGAAATACAACCATAGGCATTCCTGATGAAGGCCGGTCTCCGGCTGAAACGTTGAATAAACGCTTTCCGCATTTTTGTTGCCAATTCCGAGGGTCTACTACTTATCTCTGCCTTCACGCCTCCGGCCTATTCACCACCATGACTGCTATATATATATATATATATATATATATATATATATATATATATATATATATATACATACATGTGTGTGCCCAGATCTAACTCCGGTTTGAGAAACACTGCTCTAAACTTCACGTCCCAACCCCTGACGTTAAGCATCCCTGAAGGCATTAGGAACTAATGTGAGCTATTTAGTAGGTAATTTCATTTTAACTTTGAAGTAAATTGACGACTTTGACAGTTCATGATTTGTTGGTTTTAACTCCGACTGCCCGAATTGGAAAATTCTGACACGAACAGAAGGACTCGCAGACAATGTAGGTGGGTGGGTGGGTGGGCTGGATTAATGGATGGATGGATGGGTGAGTGAGTTGGCAGGTGGGTGGGTGGGTGGGTGGGTGGGTGGATGGATGGATGGATGGATGGATGGATGGATGGATGGATGGACGGACGGACGGATGGATGGATGGAAGGAAGGAAGGAATGAGGACGGATGGTAGATGGCAGGCTATGTAAAGGGCTCCATTGAAAGATGTATTCGTATAGTGCACGGATCGTATACATCTTCCTTTACCTGTGTCCCTGCATTCCTGTATAATGCCAGCACTGGCGTGTGTCACCGCAGCAATGTACCTGTAAGCGATGCGATTTTTTCGTTCCTTAACACGATCAGTCCTCTGAGATGAAATGTGTCGATGGTAAACCCATTACGATTTGTTATGACACGCGCAGTACAACACGGCGCACCCGATGTTCCGCCAACTGACACCGCTGCTGCGGGATCTGGACAACTACCAGAGGACCGCCGCTCGCAGCGGATTCGTCGACCGCAGCACCCGGCAGGAATACCGAGAGCTCGTTGCCGCCGGCTTTGCGGCACACATCGCCAACGGCATCATGAGTCTGCCTGAGGCACAAGCCTTTGCCCAGAGGGTAAAGGAGGCAGGGCCCACAGACTGGCGGCGGCCAACGTTTCAGGGCTTCCGCATGGAGCAGCTCTACTTCCTGGTCAGCTGCTTCGTGCTGTGTGGCAGCAGCCACGAAGGCGCCGCTTTACAGGTTAGCTAACGCACACCGGTTACTAAACCTTAACTTGCAAGCCCTTCTTACAAAAGAATATCTCGAAGCCTAGACTGGTTTTAGCCGTGTCTAGTAAGCGGATGACCTCTGTTGCTTGTTTTAGCGATGTTCAGTGCAGGTATGTGCCTTTCAAGTATAGTAAACTGGAGTTACAATTCAATTTCAATTTTAATTCAATTTATTTCTTGCAATACAGAGTAACATTTTTAGTAATATGTATTACATTCGGAAGTCTCATAGTTACGAGAACTGACGGGGGGACTTCCTAATACTAAAACACATGTATGTTGAGTATCAAGTGCAGCATGAGAAAATTCACAGCACATCCACGGAGTGAATGATGATGAGTGGGCGAAGCTCCGGATGTTCATCGTACATAGTGCCGAGTTCCGGATTAATTTAGTTAAAGCGCTACTAGGAACAACGGACGGAAAGACCCAAAGCTTAAGGAGCTTCGCCCCTAAAGGAAACGCTACATGTGATAGTTTTTCGTGACGATTCCGCTCGTAGTACAATGCCAAATTCGTGTACAGCTAGACTATCTTAAACGGGTGATTTTATACTGCCTATAACTTAGGTCCACTAGGCCAAACCCCACCGTTACATCTATGGACACGCTACATTTCTGCCTATCCCTGTCTTCTGTGCAGAAAGCAACCTGCAACGTGGCCTTGCCTACGGTAGCAGCGTTCAGGCGCGCCTTCAACTGCAAGCCGCACCATCGATTGATGACCAACTTCACGTGGCCCGAGCCAAACTCGACGCCCGACTATTCTACACAATCGCACAACGATGTTAAACTGTTGGCTCTAAGCGGAAAATAGGTTTCCTGGGACTAAAATAAGTACTCCGCCCTCTTACTACATGTTTATGCCTCTTCGATACTGTCCAATGTACGAAGCGAAGTCTATGTGGCCGGCTGCGAAAACGTCTACCACTCTTTATGGAGAGTGTACTCTCAACTTCTGCAATCATTGTTTCGGTACCAGTTTTTTACATTTAGTCAATCAATCCGAAGGTTCCTCGTATCAAGAAGAAAAAGTATAATTCAGAGCCATTACCATTTGTGAAGCTGGACGACCAGCAGAGCTGCGGTATTACTTGGCCCGCGGTTGGCCACTGTGACGTAGCTCTGAACGCTTGAACGATGCACTCCGTAAAATGACGACACAACCAGATGTATTACACATTGGTACACCTTTCATTCTTCTTAATTCTCACTTTGTTAGTTATATTCCACCTTATTATGAATATGGATCGCTACTCCACGGCCCGCTCTCCCACATCAGCCCAAGTACACGCCAATCACACATGTACATAGCTATATACATAGCGCATTCACCACCATATGTCATGGCCACACTAGCAGGAGACTCTACCTCTGCGACCGTAACCTTTATCGAGAAAATCATGTGGCAGGCGCCAGAGGCGAATCATATGCATCCAATGCCTCCAGGAATGGCGTACATTTCAATTACGATGACGCAAGCACCTTTATTCAGGACGTAGCCATAGACAGCACCGTTCTTGAAAAGGAAATGAAGATGCAATACCTCCACCTCGGGAATGACTGGTTCGTGTGTTAGTTTGGCGATGGTCACAGCACTGGTACACGTACAAGGCGGCTTGGTATGCTGCTTCTAAGCTGCACAAAGATCCGAAAAAACCTCCGTCTCCATTTCACCTTGTAATGTGAACGTACAGCGAATCTGTTATACAATGACCCCCACTTTAGCTGCACTTGCACAGTTATTGTTCCTTTCGTCTCACTCTAGTGATCGTCGCCTTGTGGTGTAACGTACTGCGTGGAGTCGGCAACTGTCTTCGATACTTTCCCGGCCAGGACCAGACGCAGGCATAATTTGTGCCACGTGACTTATTGCTGCGGTTCGTTCGATATCCAGTGACACCGCCTCATGCGGGTATCAGGTTCTCCGTCCTGGCTGGAGGAGGAATAAACTTTAGTGCTAGAAAACACTAGGTGGCTCATTAGGTGGATCCCGGCAGGATTACGAGGAGCACTGTGACGTAAACCCATATGGCCGTTTCGCCAGCTTCCGTTAAAATCTGGGTAGCCGCCGTGCAAGAGAGATAAGGGCGAAAGGAAAGGCCTTAGAGGTAGTCGTACCCGTGACTCAAGGCTGTAGCGGTTCAACAATCACTCGGGGTGAGTTTCTGGGGCTCACGGCCTCATACACATTGCAGGTATGAGCCACACTCGAGTCACACTTTGGTATGAGCCCCACGTGACCGACACTTGCGTCATCAGGTGCTCATAAATACTATGCCAAAAGTGACTCGAGTCGGGTGACTGGTGACAACGATATGTAATGCGGCTGGACATCGTGGTCAAGCAACAGCGGCACGGGCAGGGCGCGGAACGGGACGTGTCCTAGAGGACAGGACTGCAGGATCGGCCGGAGGGTAGAACCGAGGACATGCAGGCTGCTGCAAAGTGCTGTTGCTTCCTCGCATACCCATGTCCTGGTGTGGTACGAGTGTGAAGAGAATGCTTGATTAAATCCCGTTCCGGCTGTGCTCGCAGGCTTTCTGCTGCCATGCTATTAAAGGTCCTTCGCACTACTTGAACGCTTACATATCGTTGTCACGAATCCCCTGACTCGAGTCACATTTGGTATAGTCTTTACCAGCCCCACGTCACCCAAGTGTGGGTCACGCTGGGCTCATACCCGAGTGTGACTCACGTGTGGCTCATACCAGCATTGTATAGCGGCTATACATGACCCACGGCAATGCGCCCCAAGTGATTGATGAACAGTTACAGCCCTAAGTCACTGGCTCGACTACCAACAAGGCCCAGGACTAGTGTCAGCAACACCATTGTTTTAACAGTGCAGTTGTTCTTTGTCGAATATTCAGCGTTGGCGAGCTAATTGGTATCACCCGAGAAAGAGAAGCCGGCCTGCTCTTCCCCTCGACCCACTACTACATGATTACGCGAACCCAATGTGCGATAAATTGTAGAAAAGCTTTAGCTCGACGTTTCTACCGCTGCTGAAATATGAATCTAATTACAATGAATGCGCCAGAGTGGTTTCCCTGCATCATCATCATCTTTATGAGAGACCGCTTTACTTAAACGGCCGCCTTGACCGAACACGCTCAATGTCCCGACCAGAAAAGGACAAAGCGCCGCGGGCGTCACAGTCCCATCGTGGATGCCAGGACTTGCGGGGCTGCGCCGGGAGGCTGGTAAGCGACGGCGGCGGCGGCAGCTTCGACGGCCTCCTTGCGTGTCACGCTCTGGAAGATCTGCTCGAGCGACGTGTCCGTAATGAAGAAGTCCTGGAGCTTGTGACGCCGCTTGATGCGCGACATTTTCATGAACATGTCGCTCCACAGCATGTTGACCCGCAGCATACGAAACTCCAACAGGCCCTGCGTGTTGTGAATCCGAAATCGTCTCATTCTTCTCGCTTCACACTGGTGCGCGAAACCTCTTCGGCTGCTGTTCGGGAGCGGATGCTTTCAACTAGGGATTACAATGTGCCGGTAAAAACACAATCATAAGGGTTGTTTGTTCGCTGATAGTGAATAAATATGATTGTGAAATTGTTTAGGCAGAGAAACGATCAGAAAAACGAGACCATAGGCTCGATTGATCTGCACGTGCAAAAGTTCTGTAGTTTGAGCAGGCCAATGATAAGGATTAGGGTTACGTTAGGGTGAAATCAGGGACAATCATGAGGTTAGGTTAAGTTGCCTTGAACGTATATAAAAGTGTGCAAGTACAAAAAAAAGCGAGTCTGAAGGCATTCCATCCGAACGTGATAAATACTGCAATAAAACGTTCGTCTCCCAGTTGTACTAAACATTTACTGCTGCAGTCAACGAACAATTTTGACCGTAAGAACATTTGCTGGAGTTTTGAAGGCGGTACCCGGGTGACTATTGAGGCCCTGCTGGCAAGCCGATTGGACTGTGTTGAAGCTCGGTGCAATACCTTGATGCTCCCTTATACACTTCATTCCACTTCAGTCAGTTCTGACCCAAATCATCCCGCTGGTGTCAGCGAGGTTGGCACTGATGCCACACGTCATAACAAGAGGTGACTGCGAGGCGCCTACGACTATGCGTACCTCGTAACTGTACACCATCTCGGCTTCCCGAAAGGCTTTGCACACGTCGTTAGCCACAGCGTCCTGGTAGCAGAAGTCCTGCTTCTTGTCCGGGTACGTCTTGACGGTGATGGTGTACCCTTTGCCGAACTTCTCCTTCAGCTGACCCAAACTGCCGAGACACTGCAGTTTTCCGGCGTCCATGATGGCGATTCGGTTGCACAGGAACTCGATGTCGGACAGGCTGCAGAGCGACACGAATGCGGTGCGAGAGGAAATGAAAAGCCAGGAGCCAAATCTCAACGCGCATCACGGCATCAGGTTAACAATTATGCAGAAAACGCGAACCCTTCAGCTGGCCGCCAAGACTGCAAGCTATGCGAGTGGTTCCCTACATTTTACCTATTCGGTAGGACGACGGCCACATCTTTAACAGCAGCAGCAAAAACGACCCTATCGACAGCGACAGTGTGCGGCAAGCCATCCGTACTCGGCCTGCTTTACGCTCTTATCGGTATGGTCATGCATCGAGCAGACACTGGCTTTGGAGTTGGACTGTATCGATGCTCGGTGAACTGTATCGAACGCTTGGTGAGCCTCCCTGAACGACGCAATCACTCTGAACCATGCACGACGTTCCACGATTTCCGAGTGGCGTGCAATCCCAAGTCTTGTTCTTGAGCTTAAGCTCTTGAGGACAGAAGCCGGCCAAAGCTTAATATAGTAGGTTGGTCCAGCTATGCATGGCGCCGTCGCTAGCGTCGTTCAATCAAATTTTTTTTTATGAGGAATGCCAGAGAGGCGCGAACCAACCTGTGAGAACTCAGAAGTATGGCCATCTTGCTGACTTTCTGAAGCGCGCTCACATAGTTCACGATGCGCCTGCGTGCGGTCGTGGAGATTGCGGCGTATGGCTCGTCCAGCAACACAATGCGGGGCAAGCCCATCATCGAGATGCACATAGAGAGCTTTCGCCGGTTTCCAGCACTGCGAAATGGACACGTGTTCGATATTATAATTGATTGATTGATTGATTGATTGATTGATTGATTGATTGATTGATTGATTGATTGATTGATTGATTGATTGATTGATTGATTGAATCGTTCGTCCACTCATTCATTCATTCATCAAGTGTGCAGTGTGAGGAAGGTATAAAGGAAACAAAACGCTGCATTTGACGAGAAAAATATCTAGCCATAGGGGAGCCGGACAGGCAGGCGTTAGACAAATACGTGACAATGTAATCAAGTGTGCAGTGTGAGGAAAGTATAAAGGAAACAAAGCTACTCATTCGCTCATTCGACAGATTTAGTCAGTGAGTGGCTGGAATAAAGAAACCAAAAAATACTTTCTGTAGGCAGCAATAAAATGATTTCCTTCGACCCGAGCGCCCTCTCGATAAAATAAACGCCCGCTTGCGGACGTAAGAGACGTAAGTCGTACTCAAGCGTTTTATTTCGCTGTTTGTCTTCAGGTGGTCAATTATCTGGCGATATTTAACGTTGCTAACCTTAATAAATTTAGAGTTAATGTAATGCTGGATTCAGAGCTGCCATGATGTACTACATTTCGAGCAAAACTTTCTCACCTGATCGCTCCCTTCCCTATGCAAGCACTTCCGGAACGAGAGCCTAAAAGGCACCCAATCATCAGTGGAAGAGTGCCATAACACAGTGATGCCTTCGCTAGGGCAGTTAGCGTGTAGAAGCTAACAAGCATAAACTATATTTCAACACATGCGCGACGTTCTCCCCTGCCTTCCCTGCCGATGTGTCCCTGCCGCTTTGTCGCCGCGCGTCCCGCCGTGATGACATTGCAGGTCATGCATCACGTTGCCCTTCTCAGCGATGTGGGTTTGATTCCCTGCTGTCAAGGCAGCTTTTATACAGAAGCGAAATGCAAGACCGCCCGTGTACTGAGGCTTTGCTTCACTTTATGGATAAGCAAGACGTGCCTACAGAGTCACTGCTCCAAAAGCGAGGCAGACATCGCGAAAACTGGGCGAAAATGCAAAAATAGCCTGCCATTCGCATTGAAAATGCGCGCACCTGTAGGTTCCGACGAGGTAGTCGGCAATCTCCTGCAGGCGGAAGATGCTCAGCAGCGCCGTCAGGTAGTCCTTCGTGATGGGAATGCCACGGAGGCGTCCGAAGAGGAGCACCGTCTCGACTCCCGTCAGCATGTCCAGCAGCCCGTCCCGCTGAGGGCAGTAGCCCATGTAACGCCAACACTGCGACGGGCGGGCAGGTACAGAACACGTGACATTACGATTCGTTACTGAACAAATGTGCACGACACTCCTCAAGCCGGTTGCCGCGCCTCGTTGCGCTCTGATGCCACTACAAAGTTGTTTGAAGTAAGTTACATCAGAAACCATATAATCATGATAGTCAAAGTTTATCCTCCACTAGGGCAAATGAGTGATTCGGCTGGGTATAACAGGAGGTTGAAACGATGCACATCAATCTCTTGAAACGCAATTTGTTATCGGAAAGACTGCAAGTGCCTCTAGTTCCGAGAGTCGAAGGTATGGGCACCCCTGTCGTAACTATGCGCCGGGCTATTGGTAAAGTGATGTGTTAGCGGATGATGCAAAAATAGGGGCAGATATTTTGTCGAACGAGAGCGAAGAATGTGAGAACTGGTATGAGATCAGTGGTGGTGCTTACGCCTTAATGGTGCTTTATAATGCACACTAATTACGCGAAAACAGAAATAGCAGCAGATCCTACGCGCGCTGTTGGAATCTATACGCAACTAATTCCATTTCTTTTCGCCGCGCATTGAAATGTTCCCACTTGGTGAGGTGCATTGCTTGCTCTACTTTCTGAAAGAATAATGGACGTTTAAATGTAGCCAGCCGTGTAGGTGTTCCAGGGGGTCAAGCTAGTTGTCTATTCCCTGTTGAAGTGTGGTGGTGGCCCAATGGTTATCACACCGGGAGGGTGTGTTCGAGGAAACGCACAGGTGTCACAAGTTTGAGCGCTAGACAGTGAAGGATTGAGTACAGAGGGTTAGTCTGACTGGTGCTGCATTAGAATATTCTATGGGAATTTCACGAGAAAAGGAAAATTTAGCCACGGGACAGCTGGGTAAGCAGGCGATAGACTAAGAATTGACAATGCAATCTCTTGCGCAGTGCAAGGAAAGTACAAAAGAAGGGAAGTAAAAGGAAGACCAAGCATGCATATACATCCTGGTAATTACACGTGTTAGGTGCCTCATTTCCATGACGCCACCTAAAGAAGCTTTAATGAAATGAGGCCTACAGAATCAAGAGAAAGAAAGATTACAGCGTGTACTAAAGCTCCTTCCCTTCACTGACTTCCGCTCAGTAACATACTAGGCAAGGACGCAGCAGCAACCGCGGTCGGAAAAACGCGGAGAGGTTCTAAGGGAAGTGTGGCTTTAAGAATAATATGAGGCCACGTAAAAGATCACCGATTCAAAGGGCGTTCTTTAAGCTTTGAACACTGTCAACGAACGCGCAGAGTATAAGCTAATATCAACTGGCATACCTGCCACAGAGCTATGAAAAATTGATACCACACGTGTTGGCAGAACCACGCATTTTGACAGACCACGGCGTTGAAGTTTTATCTCTTGAGCAGTACTTGACATCTGCATTTTCGGATTTATCTGATCTGCTGCTATAAAGCAAGACTTGCACCTGTTGAGGAACCGATTCTTAGGCTCTCCCTAGACCAAAAACGGCTGCCCTAACCTTAGCAGGCTGCTAAGACATATTAGATATGTTCGCCTTCAATGCCAGTTGTTATTTACGGACCAGTATGCTATCGACGCGCAGATCTTTTTTATAGAAAGACCGCGCTTTCTAAACACAGCGACGAAGGTTTAAGTTCGTGCGATCGTGACGGCTTAGGGTTCTCACAGAATATACTTAATGCCGGTATGACCTTGAATTCGTGCAGTTACACTACACGGCTACTTGGCGCTGCATTAAAATGCGCGCCAAGTTCAACTCAATTTAACTTCCAAAAAGGAGGAATAAAAGAACAATCTTGGAACAATTGCATTCACTCCACGCCGCGTTCCTACTTTCCATCAGCTATAAACATATCACTCGATCCCTGGCATAATAACTTCGAGAACCACTGAAAACACGTACGCTTTGAAAGAGGCTATTGCACTGTGTTAGGAACACGAAATGTGTCCAAGGATTCTGAAGGTATTGTATCATAACCATCACGTCATGTCAAAGGTGATGAAAAAAAAAAGGCCTACGCAGAAAATAAAACACCGCTTGTGCCACGGGACACACGGAATGGGGCAGGCAGAAACGGAAACAAAACAGGCACGCCATCGTCACAATCCTCACGACATCAACGAACGTACAATGCCCCCAGAGATAAGTGCTCTTCCAAAAGCAGACATGGGTAAAATCCCTCACCTGTTGCCTCTCGCGGACGATGGAGAAGTTGGCAAAGGTGGCGTCGCCACTGTGTGGAAGAATTTCGCCCGTGAGCAGTCGAAAGGTGGTCGTCTTTCCCGCACCGTTGACGCCCAGCAAGCCGAAGCACTCGCCGTTCCGCACAGTGAAGCTGAGCCCCTGCGTCCAAACACGTCACGTGATGCTACTCGTCACGTGAAGAAGCGATGCTCCGTGTCCAACTGATAAAACGCTTCTATCAGCGGGGAGTTACGTGACCGTTCAGGCGAAAGAACCGGAACGCGAAAGCCAGGAGGGTGAACCATTATTGAAACCGCTGGTGAAAGAAGGAACCATGCAGAGTGCATTCGCTGCGATTGTCAAGTGTTCGAATCACCTCTTGCCTTTCAACCTTTGTCAGTTGCGGCAAAAATTTGAAAAGATTATTTCGAATTTGTCTATTACTGAATGCTTCGGCTCCTTGGGAAACGTTATGCTGAAACCACTAATATGTTGCGTGCATTCGCGGTCCCCGCAGAAGCGTTCAGATGTACACTCAAGAATACAAAGAAACAAAACGAAAAACTATTCTCACAAATAGACGCAGCTTTCCCCAGAGCGCAAAAATATAATTTACAAAACACCACGCGACGTGCACTTTCCCTTAAGAGCGCATATCGCTGTGCTTGCACACCCTTCGAACGGACCACAACGCGTTGCCTCTGAGGACTGCAGAGCCGTGCGTCCTAAGACTTCAAAAAAATAGGAGGACGCCAAATTTTCGCCCTTTGAATGCAGTTTGAAAGAATAGAGCCGCGTCTAGTACACACATCATAGGCATGTTTACAGTTTCTACTGGTCCGATACATTCTTTCGTGGACGACTCCGACGTCAAGATGGCTTAGACGTGTCATTAGCCATTTGTATTCACAGAACACGCGACATCAATAGCACACCACGAGCTAGAAGTGCCGTTTTCGCACATCTACTTTAACCTTCCCAATACACTAGCGTCAGAATTCACAGTCCTGTTGGACGCTGTCTCTTAGATGTAAGATGAGCATGCAGCGCGCGTACCCTAAGACATCACTGCCTTTACGAGACCTTATGAAAGCGGTGGATCACCAGGTCTGCTAACATGACCCTCTTGTGACGGTAGTATCTAGTCCATAACACTGCTGTAAACTGTTGTCCCTGAGAATCGTCATATACATGGATCTCAATGTTTAAAAGGATGCGAACGTGAAACACTGAACATCTTTATACTAACCAATTACATTTGATAAGTTTGTTGTCGCTAACACCACGAACGGACTATGTTCATCACGAGAAGTAAAAGATTACATGGGAATATTCATTAAACTCGGCGCCGGTACGCCCCCACCTGGATGTGGGTGTGCCGTCAAAGATTTAAAGGCACACTTTAGAGTGCACTGCCTCAATGAAACTATCGGAAGCCTGCTAAGTGTTTAGTTTCCTTAGACGCAGTGATTTGTTTGTACCGAAAAGAAGATAACATAAGTTAGAGCTCGTGCCGTCAAAATACGACTTCACGGCGGGCTAGTGCGGGAACTTCAAGGGGTGCGCGAATTTGCTGGGCGTGTCTTTTCATATCAAGAGCCTTCTCGCTGCAAGAGTGCTGAGTTTTGTACTGTGCAAGAGTGATTCATAAATTTGAGTAACTGTTTGACGCGCCAATGCAAGACGGCAGTGCTCATTAACAAGGAATATCATCAAGTTACGCACATACACGGCTCGGATACTTACCTGCAGCACGGACAGGCTTTCAAAGTAGCCGTAGGCCTTGTAGAGGCGGTTCACTACCATGAACGGACGTGAGACCGTGGCTGGCAACTGAGCTTTCGCAAGCATCCTCACCAGTTCGTTCTCGAGCATCACATCGCTGTCTTCGTCCTTGCGAGGAAACCACAAGTGTGTAAACTTATAGCTACGCTTCCGAAATCCACGTCGCTAACTGTAACATTACGCTGAGGGCACGAGTTCGTGCGCGCGGGCACAGCACACCTGCGAATGGCCTAATTTTAAGTTTAGCAGCTTTTAGTAGCTTTTGTGTGTGCTAGCATAACATCTTTGGCTAAAGGACTTCCTGTAATAGCAGCGCTCCTGGAGACGATAATAAATACTAAAAGTTCCATATTAGCCGAACCACGGAGTGGAAAACATCTGGATGATCTGAAAGCATAATATTGAGCCTAGCAGGTGTCCACGTCTCATGCATGCTTCGCAACCCACAATATCCATCAGTGTTGCGGTAAAATGGAAACAGGAAACAAGCATATGCGCAGTACAAGAAGGGCTGAACACAATGTTTAAAAAGGTGCTAACGTGAAACACACTGAACATCTTTAGACAAATCAATTGCATTTGATAAGTATCTCAACAATCAGCAATCCACCAGAATACAGGAACGTCATCGGGAAGGCGCGAGAACGGCAAATGCAAATGTACCTTTCCGAAATAGGCAAGTTCGTTTACCTCTTTACCCTCCAAAGCCATTCCTTTCGCAATGGCACCTGAAGGACGCTTTGGCAGCGCAGCGCCCTCCTCGTAGGTGTAAGGGTCCAGAGAGCTCATGTAACGGTCCATACGGCGGAGCCACGACTCGAGGCGGAGCAGGAGCACGAACAGTACCGGACCTTCCAACGAGAGAGTGAGGAACTCGTAGAAGGCCGAGTACGAGTGCACGTCCAGGGGATGGATCATGTACTCGGAAGGGTCCGGAGCGTCTTTGTCTGCAAGCGAACAGCCACCCACTCTGTTAGATACATCAATGTCGATGTTAAGCAGCCACTTGAATACACAGACATTGCATCATTGATTTTTAGAAATAGCAGGGACGATGGAAACTGGAAGTTTCGAGAAATCGCTGCCGACGGAATGTTCCTGGAGCCAACGTTCAAGGAAGATGACACCCTCCTCACGACATTGACAAAGAGAAATCATCTGGTCAAAGTTGGAGCTGCAGTGACATTCCTCCTCCTACAATTCCTCGCTATTGCATTTCGACTGCGCTATTCTGAACACAGATTTCCGCCATATTGACGGATTCTGCAATGGCGGTATTTTAAGCCATTCAGGAAGGCCGTAGAAGACCACTGGGCCAATCAGAGCCGAAAAGATGGCGAATTTCACGATATGGCTGAATTTAACAGCGGCTAGCATAGCATACCTGGACTGTGTAAAAAGTGCATCAAAGTTGTTACCTCTGTCAGCGACTGCGAGTGCGCATACGTAGTGGAAAGATGGGCAGATCTCCGAAAAAACGAAAAAAAAAAGAGAATGACGCTAGAGTCAAAGTTTCGCCGAGCCCACATGTTGAAACTTACGTCAAACAGTGAGGGCGTATTAGAGAAAGAACAGTGGCTCTGGCAGGCCACACAATACATGGAACAGAACCAAAAATGGACAGTGAGAACAAAACCAAGGGATGGGAAGCGCAGACAAGACAGACACAGCTAGGTGGGACAATAAAGTTGAGGATAGCAGGCATGAAATGGAATTCATTCAGGACAGCGTAAATTGGAAATCGTTGGGAGAGGCATTCGTTCTGCAGTGGGCGTGTAATTGTCTGCCGGTGAGCATTATTAATGTTATTCACCTTAATAAGCAATTAACCAAGGAAAGGGCGAAACTTGAGACTCACGCAAGCAGCATTGCATCAAAGATAGCCTGCCCTTGACGTCCCTGGTCTGGCAGCGGCTCTCCAACTGCAGACCTCCTTGTTGACAGATGGCGTTCTCCCTGGCCAGCTGGATGATCTTGGTCATGCCACGCGAGTACGAGTAAGACGGCAACAGCCGCAGTATCTGCAGCGCCAAGTCGAGCACCGTGAGGACCCCGGCGCCGCTCACGTCCTCGATGTAGTGCTCCATCAACACCGAGCCCAGGCAACCCGCCGACGCTGTTCGAGGGGTGTTACAGACAGGAAGGTAAAGAGACACAACTGACACATGAAAGGCGACAAGGACAGGCGCTACTCAAAACCTCATCACCGACATAACTAATTTCAAGCCTGCCATTAATGACCATCTTTCAAGTCATTAAAACTAACCTAGCCCGCCAGTTTGTTCGCCCGCCCCTCATGTACCTTTGAGATACAATGAATAAACGAATGAGTAAAACCTACCACTCCCGTAATGCGCTACTACCGAGCCCAACAATTCCTTCTACAATCTGCAAAGGAAGAACGGGACGCCCCTCACTGAAAAAAAAAAAAAAAGAAGTTTAGTCCACCACCGATGCGACACAGCCCTCCCTATAAAAAAGAGAAAACGTTCAGTTCATCGCCAATGCAACACAGCAGATAAGCGCTCGTAAATCGTTTGTAGTCTCTGTAAACTGCAGTGTACTAATAACTTCTTAAATTTATCGTTCATCGAAGATAAAACTGCTTACGATTGATTGTCTTCACCATCCATCATGAATACAACGCGCGCATAATGAATCATTTATTGCTAATGCCACTTCATTCCTAAAGTGGCCCTGCACGACTTTGTTAAGTCCGAAAACAGTGTCCACAAGTCGTAGAGGCTCGCGGGAACATGTGATCCAGATGCTATTGATTGATGTCAGGGGTCTTACGGCCGAAAACCACGATATTACTATGAGAGACGCCGTAGTGATTACCTGGGCTTTTTTAGCGTTGCAGTGACAATCGCACAGTACAAGGGCCTCAATATTTCGTCTCCATCGAAATGCAGCCGCCGGGATTCGATCCCGCGGCCTTCGGGTCTCCAGCCGAGTGCCGTTGCCACTAGACCACCGTTGATGGGGCATCCAGCGCTATCACAGCGCATGCACAAAGGTGTTCGCAATTTCGTTTCAAATACAGCTGCAAAAACGCCTGCTCTCTCAACACGTGACGTCGCAAGGAGCGCCAATCACGCCGCTTGATCCATTTTTGCTGTTCTTTAAAACAGACACATGAGTTTTCATTATTTGTTGAACTCAAGATGAAGAAATGAACCATTACTGAGGTTGTATCCGCGATCGTGACACCAACCAATGCTAGTTCAGCTTCAAGTGACATCGTCGATGCTCCTTACGAGGTCATTCGTTGAAACAAAAGCGGGTGGTTTCCAGCTGTGTTTAAAGCCAAATTGCAAATTTTCTAGTGTGTGCAGTGCAATAATATTAGGCTCACACGTTCACACAAGCCTCCGCGACTGACCGTCACTGTTTTCTGGCTTTGTTCAAGAAGCGTTGCAGGGCCCCTTCAAAGCCGCGCTAAGTATACGCTACAAAGACAAAGAAATAAAATTGAGGATGTCGAGGTCAGTTCTGTAGCAGTAAACTTGACGCAGCTTTAAGAGTGAGAGAACACAAAACATCCCAGCTCGTAGCGCTGCTTCATGCCTGTTGCTTCTTATATTCGTTCTAGGTCTCAGAAATGCTTCCTAAAGCATCTTAGAGACCCGAGACTTGTAGAAGTTATTGCTTAATATTTATATCGCCACTACTGTTTACCTCGAAGGTTACATTCCTAGGTACAACACGAATGTGAAATCTATCTTCGCATAAGCAGTTCAATATTTATTCCTACAACGAGGTGAACTTGGCCATTGCTATCGGTGTTTCGCTGGTACGACATTGTTTCACGTGGATGAACCGAGCGCCAGGTGCGTTGAGGAGCAAGGTGAGCGAGAAGTCTTGCTCCTTTCGGGTCAAAGCACGAAGGGACTGGCCACCCGTTAGCGGCGTAGCGTCGCCCCACTTTCGCAGCGAATCGTGCGCGCCACTGCGGTGGTTATTCCAGCTCCCACGATGTCATGTTCATTCAGCGGTGTGGTACTTCATAAGAACAACGAGCTTACGATCGGAGGCGCTACGAGCAGTGAGAAATAACGCGCCCATGATGTCGAGAAACCGAGCGCTAACGATGAGACGACGGCGACGATCCGCTAGTTTCGCCTGTGCCAATGCGAAGTTTTGAAGATACTTTTTTTTAAGAGGGAGTTGAGAGGTCGCGCAATATGAGGGTGAGACTAAACGGGTTTTAAGTGCGATATTTCTTGTATGTGATGGCGTGAAGCTTGCAGCGACATCGTCCAGCCGCATCCCACAGCTTCGCTGTGATCGCCCACCTGGACAGAATCGAATCGATAGCTGTCATTTTTAACACGAAAGTGTCCTATGCCGGGGTTCTACGTTATTTCCGTAACGGAAGTGACGAGGTGAAACATACGTGTACGAACAACACAGAAAAACTCGCACAAAAATTTTTGTTGGTGCGCTCGTAATCGAACTCGCGCGCCCGGGCCCACGACGAAAGGTGACCGATGAGCCATCGATGCACGTGCTCGAAGCTGCATGAACGCGTCTTACATTTTTTTTCTTATCTCGCTCCTTTCCCTCTTGTTAGATGCGTTCGTCCAGCTCGGCGCGCGCGCGCCTCTCCAGTCAGGCCATGGCTTCACTTCGCCTCTCCTAGATGGCGGCACCGTTGCACGACTGTTTTAAGTCCGAAAACAGTGTTCACAAGTTGCAGAGCCTTCCGTGAACATATGATCTAGATGCTAGTGATTGATGTCAGGGGTCTTACGGCCGAATCGCGCCGACTACTATTCGAGTATGATTTTAACAAGAAAACTGCTGCGTTAAGCGCCGAAGCACGCTAAAGACGTCAACGGGTCAATGTGCCGCCAGCAAAAATGATTGGTGCCTTTGTCCTGCGGCATGTATCGACTGTGTCCAGTTAAAAGGTGAACTACTTTAGTTCCCACAAGGGGATGATCGGTCGCGGATGTTAAGGGTGCGATGGGGGTGCATTCACGTCAAACGGTGCCGCACCAGCGAAATACCGATAGCAATGGGCAAGTTCATATCGATGTACAATAAACATTCAGCTGCTTATGTTAAGACGCACTTCACTTTCACGTTATACCAATTTCTCTAATAGAGGGATCAGCCACATTTTCTTTTTATTCCGGTGTATGTTGCACTGATATATACGTTGATCAAGTTCTGAAACCTGGTAAGTGAGTTTAGCGTGTCACGAAACTTGTTTTCGTTACATTTTCAGCATTTCAGGCAGCCAGGGAAACTGTTACATAGGTAGGAAGATTACGGAAATAACGTGAGGTACTACAAGAAATTTCGCCAAAAGCGCGTTTGCTCACTTCAATCGATCGTGCAAAAGTTAATGGGTATTCCGTATTGCGTTAACACTGTGAAAATTAAATAGCGACTTTAGTATGTCAAAACTCCGATTCGACTACGAGGCACGTGGTATTAGTAAGCTTGACATATTCATTCTGATTTTTGTTAACGTGCACTTTAGGAAACAGTTGTTTCTCGCGATTCGGTCCCACGCAAACGAGGCCACCGCGGCAGGCAGTCGAACCCGCGTCCTCGAGCTCAGTAAAGTAGCATCTCAGCCGCTAAGATCAAACATCCGAGCCTTGCGTTAAGACTATCTGCTCTGGGACCACAACGTTTTCAGCATGACAGCGCCTATCCTTCTTGGTCAATGCATCTCTAAACAATTTACAGCAATGTCCCTATAGAAACGGTTGTGTAGCCGCTACTTACATATGAGGAACATGACAATAACAAGCGTCGAGTACGCCGAGGCGGGGTCCGTGTACAGGAAGGAGCAGATGTATATGACTGGAAGGGCAGCAAGCCCATGCAGCAGATTCAGCACAAATATCAGCTCTGCGAGGGAATTCCGTATAACGATGCATTACACGAATCACAGGACTGCATACAAATCTTCCCAGAATGGGAGCACTACGCCAGATATTTTACAACCAGTGCATACAGCTATGAATGAAGAGGTTGCGAATAGCTTTGTCGTGCAAGCCACTAGGTCGACAAAAGGCACACACAATGAAAAGAAGGTGCAGCAATGAAGGCTAACACGTAACGAATAATGCAGCAGTATCACAGGATTACGACCATGGATTCAATTGCACAATGTAATTCGATTATACTACAAGAAAAAAATGTGTTCTTTCTTGCAAACCACTAATCATTCCCCTTCGGTGTGACGCGCAATTAGCTCAGTAACTACAATTACTCTGTCCCATTTATAGTACCATCAGGTCCGAAGGATTGCAGAGCGCATAGGATCCGAAGATATGAAGATGTCAAAATAAAAGTGTAGGGTTGAACTTCTAGTGAGTTTAATGAAATCAAGTCCCAGCTTCTTACTCCAACGTCTGAGAGGTTAAAGGTCAGTTTCCATTAGTTAGGAGGGACGGAGTCATATCTTAAAAATTTGTTCATTATAAGGCGGCAGATCTTGTCGATATTCGGTAGTCTCGCTAGGAGTTCGAATAGGGTTAAACGTAGCAACAGCAAGGGCTAAGGTATGACACCTTCGTACACCTGATATACGTTCACCTGAGTACATCGAGGGCAGAATGTTTTCCACAGGTAAATATAACAAGAAACTTGTGGAGCACCAACGTCTAACCTTGCCACCAGCTCTCATGTCAGCTCGTACCTCAAGATATGTCACTCTATAGGCTATTCTGCAATCGGTGCATACTCCACGATGAAGCCAAAACGAGCTTTTCAT
Source organism: Hyalomma asiaticum (assembly GCA_013339685.2). Lineage (NCBI taxonomy): Eukaryota > Metazoa > Arthropoda > Arachnida > Ixodida > Ixodidae > Hyalomma > Hyalomma asiaticum. The sequence continues at coordinate 40,003,429 of CM023489.1, forward strand.
AACTGCATCCGCCCTTTAGCTTGAATAAACCATCATCTCTACAATACCCTTTACTACAATATCATTTATGAGAGAACTCGTTTTTCTGTTCCTTGCTTCCTTTGAAATATCGGACGACAACCACCGTAGCATTTCGTTTCCAGTTTCAGAGCCACTTCAAAACATCAGGAACGCTCCCCAGAAAGGCGCATGCAGAAATATCCACGAAATTGGACGGGGGCAACGAACTTCAGCGTATCTCAGTTGATAGAGCATGGCACGCGTATATGCTAAGGCTGTTAAGTTCTGTCCCCACCGCAGGCAAGCTCTCGCTTGGTCCATCTTTATTTCCTTCTACTCATAATCATTACACTTCAATTAAAAACTGCAGATAACGCCCTCTATGCTTTCCCTGGCTTTCAACGGTTACGTCTTAAAGAAAAAGAGGTCATTCGATCGATACCATCCACCTCGTTTCTTCAACGCACGACGTCAAAGCATACTCACCGTAGTCGTCGGTGTGCAAAGTCGTGTATGGAACTAGCGGTAACGGAAGCAGCACAATCATGGCTGTTCCCATGTAGAACATGAAATCAAAGGCGAAGTTCGTGAGCCAGTACAGCAGAGAGCTCATGCCGGAGATCATGTGCAGATGTTTGACCTGCGTAAAGGTCAGCCCGATATACATGCAATCGTTAATATTTGATTGTCCAACATCCCGAGTGCTCAAACTCATTGCCTATTTTCGATAAGACGAACTTGAGAACCAGCCTTCTTTATTTTGCTTGAAATGTACAGCTCACGAGCGAAAACGCCGAGAACGCGAAATTAAGACATCAGAATGACGTTAGAGCAGTCTCCCGGCGATAGGGAGCCTATACCGCACCCCAACGCGGGATACCATTCCTTGTTGATACTCCCTAATTGGTGAATTCTCCATGTCAAGGCATGGCCGACCACTCAGGCAGGACAAACAAGGAATCGTATTCAGTATTCCGTGGTACAATATACGCTGCAAATGTAATCTTGTAAATGTAACCCCAGAGCAGCGAACCAGCAATAAAATAGTGTTCCTTTAGTGTTCCTTGGAAGTGGTACCGATACGTACCCCGAGCGCCCTCTCGGCTGTCGGGAAGATGACGAAGTTGCTGCACATCAGGCTCGACACGAGCGGGAAGAAGATTGACCTCAACACCTTAGGCAGCACCGTGCGGTACTGGGTGGTCCTGGCAACGTGCCCCATCTCGCCGCGGTGGCTGCGTGCGGCCAATTGCGCGTCTCCCAGGCCGCGTGACGTCACGTCGAAGAGGAAGTACGCCGTGGTGTCTTTCGTGACGTTGCGCAACCGAGCCGTGTCGTACAGCCCCAGCACGAGCGGCGCCATGTGCTGTATTTGGCCGTTGTACCAGAGCACATTCCTGCGAGCAGCGTCAGCCGGGGCGCGTACAGGAAAATCACGTTTATACGATTCTGAAACGTTTTCCCGGATAATACGTTCCTCTTTTTTTTTAAACACGAAAGTGTTTTATGCCGGAGTCCACCACGGCTTTACTGCGTCACTATACGTCACTACCGTAACGGATATGATGCAGTAAAATTTACATAAACAATAACAAATAAAAGCAAGCCGAATAGAATGGCAGATCTCACGTGCAGTGGGAATCAAGGAAATGCGAAGCACGCATCAGGAACGTAAAATGGATAGGCAATGTTGCCTCATTATACCGATTTTGGCACATATGAAGGTAACGAAACGGACGAAAGAGCACCAAGACTGTGGCATGTAAACCATGCCGCTCAATGACCACGCCTGTCATGTATGGTAATGTGTATGTTCCTGTCATTACGTTAGTCATGCAGTTCGTTAGTGCCATAGCTACTTTTGGTATACATCCCATTAACAGAAACGCGTGACATGTAAATCGTGGGTCCGCTCATAGCCCATCCAGTCACAATTTCCATGTTCTCTTAGAACTTGTCACCCATCGCTTGGTCCATCTTTATTTCCTTCTACTCATAATCATTACACTTCAATTAAAAACTGCAGATAACGCCCTCTATGCTTTCCCTGGCTTTCAACGGTTACGTCTTAAAGAAAAAGAGGTCATTCGATCGATACCATCCACCTCGTTTCTTCAACGCACGACGTCAAAGCATACTCACCGTAGTCGTCGGTGTGCAAAGTCGTGTATGGAACTAGCGGTAACGGAAGCAGCACAATCATGGCTGTTCCCATGTAGAACATGAAATCAAAGGCGAAGTTCGTGAGCCAGTACAGCAGAGAGCTCATGCCGGAGATCATGTGCAGATGTTTGACCTGCGTAAAGGTCAGCCCGATATACATGCAATCGTTAATATTTGATTGTCCAACATCCCGAGTGCTCAAACTCATTGCCTATTTTCGATAAGACGAACTTGAGAACCAGCCTTCTTTATTTTGCTTGAAATGTACAGCTCACGAGCGAAAACGCCGAGAACGCGAAATTAAGACATCAGAATGACGTTAGAGCAGTCTCCCGGCGATAGGGAGCCTATACCGCACCCCAACGCGGGATACCATTCCTTGTTGATACTCCCTAATTGGTGAATTCTCCATGTCAAGGCATGGCCGACCACTCAGGCAGGACAAACAAGGAATCGTATTCAGTATTCCGTGGTACAATATACGCTGCAAATGTAATCTTGTAAATGTAACCCCAGAGCAGCGAACCAGCAATAAAATAGTGTTCCTTTAGTGTTCCTTGGAAGTGGTACCGATACGTACCCCGAGCGCCCTCTCGGCTGTCGGGAAGATGACGAAGTTGCTGCACATCAGGCTCGACACGAGCGGGAAGAAGATTGACCTCAACACCTTAGGCAGCACCGTGCGGTACTGGGTGGTCCTGGCAACGTGCCCCATCTCGCCGCGGTGGCTGCGTGCGGCCAATTGCGCGTCTCCCAGGCCGCGTGACGTCACGTCGAAGAGGAAGTACGCCGTGGTGTCTTTCGTGACGTTGCGCAACCGAGCCGTGTCGTACAGCCCCAGCACGAGCGGCGCCATGTGCTGTATTTGGCCGTTGTACCAGAGCACATTCCTGCAAGCAATGTCAGCCGGGGCGCGTACAGGAAAATCACGTTTATACGATTCTGAAACGTTTTCCCGGATAATACGTTCCTCTTTTGTTTTTAAACACGAAAGTGTTTTATGCCGGAGTCCACCACGGCTTTACTGCGTCACTATACGTCACTACCGTAACGGATATGATGCAGTAAAATTTACATAAACAATAACAAATAAAAAGCAAGCCGAATAGAATGGCAGATCTCACGTGCAGTGGGAATCAAGGAAATGCGAAGCACGCATCAGGAACGTAAAATGGATAGGCAATGTTGCCTCATTATACCGATTTTGGCACATATGAAGGTAACGAAACAGACGAAAGAGCACCAAGACTGTGGCATGTAAACCATGCCGCTCATGACACGCCTGTCATGATGGTAATGTTATGTCCTGTCATTTACGTTCGTCATGCAGTCGTGTAGTGCCATAGCACTTTTGGTATACATCCCATTAACGAAACGCGTGACATGTAAATCGTGCCGCTCATGCCATCCATGTCACAATTTCCATGTTCTTAGAACGTGTCACCCATAGTCGTGAGACATTGTGGTCTCGCCGTACCAATTTCGGTATATATGAGGCTAACGAAACGGCCGCAAGCGCACGAAGACCCTGGCACGTAAATCATGCCGCTCATGACATGCATGTCATGATTTCCATGTTATGACCTGTTATTTATGTTCGTCATGTAGTCATGTTGTGGCATACCAATTTTCGTATAGATCCCTCAAACGAAGCGGCCAGGAGAGCACCAAGACCAGGCACTTAAGTCATGCCACTCATGACATGCATGTCAAGATTTTCATGTTATGACCTGTCATTTATGCTTGACATGCGGTCATGTTGTGGCATACCAATTTTCGTATACATTCCATTAACGAAACGGCCAGGAGAGCACAAAAGTCGTAGGCGGATAGATAGATAGATAGATAGATAGATAGATAGATAGATAGATAGATAGATAGATAGATAGATAGATAGATAGATAGATAGATAGATAGATAGATAGATAGATAGATAGATAGATACGCTCAAAGTCGCCGAAATTCGCTAAGAAATGCTTCGCATTTAAAATTTCCAGTCGCGCGGCCCGAATCTAACCAGTGATGCCAACCCTAGGGATTTGTCCCTAGGCCAAGGGTTATCCCATGTCCCTCAGGGATCTAGCGATCTAATGTAGGGATTTTTGTGAGGCGGCCTAACGAGAACTATTTTTCAACAGGTAAAACCAAAATACCAATAATTTTGCTGTTTTTATTTTTCACTTAACGAGACAAGGGTAGTAGCAGCGACAACGCGAGAATCTTCTGGCGCCTACTGGAACAAAAAACGAAACTTTCTCAAAAGAAGAGGCGTGCAGGACACGGACACAAGAAGAGAAGTGAACACCACGAACGCCGGCGTTCGTGGTGTTCACTTCTCTTCTTGTGTCCGTGTCCTGCACGCCTCTTCTTTTGATTATGGAATGTTACCAACTCGCTCAACTTTCTGTCCTTTTGAAACTTTCTCTTCGTGACTTCAGCAGGTGCGCGCGTTTATATCTTGAGCGCCATGGGGCATGATTTCTCTGTGGAACGGAGACTTTTTGCGTTAAGGGCACGGTAAAACCGCACCTAATTCGCGCTCGCCGGGTTCCTACATTGTGCTGTGCTACGACGAAGAGCTGTAAACTGAACTTGTTCGTAGACTACAATATCTGGACCTATTAACTGCGCCCGTCATCGCGCAGTTCGCTCAAACGTTCCCTTGTTGCTCCACGTCAGATACAGGTTCTTGATCAAGAGAATTTGAACACGGTGAACCAAGTAGAAATAGTGAAATTATGTGACCAAAATACTTAGCCGAATGGGATACAAGTACAGAGGATAGCTAACAGCCAGTAATACAGGGCCTGGTATGGGAAGCTGATCCAAAGTTGAGAGTGACCACCTAGCAGTAAAAAAATGCCCTGCATTTCTATTGCAGATCACGCAACACTGATTTGAAATGCAGCCAGTCAGAGCTTAACTGCTATTTTGCAAGACAGCACAGACCTCTGTTGGCTCTCCGGAGGTGGTGCTGTTGTAGACTCTTCATGTCGACTCTCCGGAGGTGCACTATCATAGACTCCACAAGCAGTATATATTAACTATGTGCCACAGGAAATGTAGGAAAAGAGCAGCAGTTGCTGTTCATAAGCTAATTTCTACCTTCAACATGACTGACAACAAGACGGGTTAAAGGGAGAATTATGTTTCGACGTCTTTTAAATGTCAATCAGCCGAATTAACAACACAAAAATCACAATCTAGGGATCCTTCTTGCAATTAAGGGATTTCCAGAGGCTCAACCTAGGGATAAAGTGGCGAGTTAGGTTGGCATCACTGGATCTAATTCACTCAAACCGCGATGAAAGGTGCCTGCCGCGCTACTGACTTAAAGTCCTTAGATATATTTCCCGGAAAAAATATCTAGGGACTTTATACCGACTGAACTATCCTTGGCCATGTAAGAAGGAGCACGAACGCGCCTTATAACCCTTCATTTAAACTTTCTCCATCTCTCTCCTCGTTGTTTTCGTTGGCTGGGGCCTTGCCGCCAACGCCAACGGCTAGAGTCGGTATTGCGAAATATCGTCATAACACCAAAGAACTGGGTAGGGTAGCCTCAGCGAGAGCGCTGACACTACCCTACCCTGGAAGCGCAGTTCGGTGAATTTCGTTGAATTTATTGAATCAAGGCTAGTCTGCGTCGTTGTGGATGGCACTCAAGAACTGAAAAAGCGTTAAAATAAAAATCGGCTTTCGGGGTGCGGAGCCAAGCTCCGCCATGGTGCGAAACCGGCATGCCAACCGATTCAGCGACTGTCAGTTGATCACACGCGCGCTTCAATTAAAAGCCGTATTGTACATTCATGGAGAAAAGATGCCGCGCAAGGAACGCGCGCCTGTAACACGTGCACGCTCTTTATTTCATCCACTTGAACCATTTGGATTTTCTACCAGGGAAACGAAGAAAGCGAAGAAAGAAACAAAATGAAATGATCAAAACAAAGAAAGAAAGAAAGAAAGAAAGAAAGAAAGAAAGAAAGAAAGAAAGAAAGAAAGAAAGAAAGAAAGAAAGAAAGAAAGAAAGAAAGAAAGAAAGAAAGAAAGAAAGAAAGGACACGCCAAACTTCGCTTGTACCCTTTTGAAGGGTTCCTGAATTCTTACAGGTAAGCAATCGCATTTTCACCCTAAATTCCATAATCCAGCTGCATGAGGATTATAACTTACGTTTCTTAAGTGCCCCTGCCTAAGAGCAACATGTTATATCTATCCGCAGCTGTGACGATTCCGCAGCAGAACATACAATACAATACAATGAAATTCTCCCGTAAAGAACCCGCACGAGCGAGCAAGTCTGATATATGGAACAAGGGGAACATGCTGACCAATGCTGACATGTAAGGAATGATGAGAAATGTTGCACTGGATGTACTGAACTTGGAAAGTTCGTATGCGGCGCTTTAAAGAAACAGTTTAGCAACCGTGTCTTCCCGGCAATTGAATTACCAGCCAGCCTGTAGCACATAACATGTTTATGCAAGGGTGCCCAGACAGTCATTGTTAGGTGGGTAAGTCACTTGGATTAGGGTGGCACTTCAAAGCAAACTCTTCTAGCGCTCAGCAAACATGTTTTCTTACTGCGCGAAGAAGACGACACAGGAGCGTAGAAACACACACACTGAGTGAAGACTGAGTGAACTAATTCATTTCGCTTTGAAATATTGGAAGTTGCTTTGTGGTTAAAGATACTAACCCTGTCTTCACGGTCATCTGCACACCAAAGTGAATGTTGAAGACATATCTTCGTAGCGTCTCCTTCGCCACGGCGAGCAGAGACGCGGTAATGTCAGTGTCCGGAGACACATCTACCATGTAGAACTCATCCGGATTAGAGATCAGCGGTAGCAACCGGTTGTACCTGAAGTCTTGGTCTTTGTCCACAGCGAAAAATCCCTGCATGGCAAGTAAAAAGAAAAAAAAATCGATCGCTTCGCAGCGAAGAGCAAAAATGTCCACGCTGACATCATCGAAACCGATGGCGAGGCGACAGAGGTCGGAACCGACTGCTCGGAGCTGTCAGCGCGAATAGCGTATGAACTGCTCTTAAGGTAATAAAGGTACTCAATAAGAGCACACAAGTAACAAATTTTAGCTCTTTCTCCAGCTCAAGTAAAGCTTCGCAAACTGATCGTGTTCATCCATATTAAGTTCTAGGTGCAGCTATGATTATGTATGTCCGGTGCCGCCCCTCATTACCTTCTGCTTAACACTGTTTCACCAAAGGTAAACCAAGCATATAGCCACTATTTTTACGTAAGGACTTCAAGCCAGAAGCACTCGGAGCACAGACTTCACGCACTACACACTACAACCATGACAGCTGAGATTTCCAGTGTCAGATTCCTTTACAGAATGATTTCAGAACGCACTTTAGGCTTAAAAGCAACCATACTGCGCCGAACCGGCTCGAACCGAACTGGCTCGACTGCCTGCACAGAGCGGCCCCGTTTCTATGTGCTCCAAATACAAGAAAACAAGTGTACCTAGATATAGGTGCAGGTTATAACGAACACTGCGTGGTCGAAATTAAACAGCAGTTGCCCACTACCACGTGACTTGTAACCGCGTCGCAGTTTTGTACGTAAAACCCTGAAATTCAATTTCATTTTTACGTCCATAAACCGTATGTTAATAATTACCACATGCAAAGAACAAACTGAGGCTCTTAAATATGCACCAGAAAACTGAATTACGTATATTTTGTGGCCATCTCAATGCAGTGCATATGTTCGGCTTCAGCACTGCACTACTACACGACGCCACCCGGCCCTTCCATCGCGGCCCCGCTACCTTCCCACAGGTCACAAGGGAACGCTGAGCCCCTGGACGTAGGCACACGAGCCGCCCACCTGCGTATGCCCGATCAGTTCGTGGAAGGTGTAGTGGACAGTGTCGCCGACGTGCTCCACATCCTGTCCGCTGCCGCGCAGGCTCACGTACTCGAGGAAGAAGAGGAGCGACAGGAGCAGCGGCGGAAGCAACCAGCTGAACAGTGGTATCTTCTTCTGTCGCCAAACGTACGTGGCCCTCTTGAGAACCACGGCCCAGACACAGCCCCAGAGGGACGGCTCACTGGCTGTCGTGCTCGCCATCATCTTCACCAGGGGCACTGTCGCAAGGAACGAGAGCGCACATGAAGGACGCGGCGACGAATGCGCCACGACCTGCTCGTGTAAATGGAGAGTACGGTGGTTTGTGGCAAGAGAACACTGTAGTTTGTGATGCCCTTAAGACAGGTAGGCACGGCGACGTAGGAGAGGGCAAGAAGGGATGACATAAAAAGAGCGCGGAACAAATGCCACATTTACGAGTTGGGTAAAACTGAGCGCAGAAAGATTGGACATTGCAGGGACCTCCAACGACCGAACCAGGTTGGTCTGCACCAGTTGCGAACGCTTCAACGGAGCTCGTTTTCGATGGCCAAGTTCTCAGGAAAATGGAGACAGAGCAGGCAATAATAGCCCAACAACTGTTGTCATGCTTGAACTAGGGTACCTGTCGCTAGTATGACTAAGACAGACACTTTCAATGCTCAACAGGTACCAACAAGGTTTATAACCCAGCGTTCACTTATCTGCGACGCTGCTCTTCATCACACCAACATTGAAAAACGAGGGAATTCGTCCGCCGGAAGATCAGCGTCTAAGCAGGCAAGCTTCATTGCTAAAACATCGACTCCGGCTTCAGTGGTCCCGTTTTCTACCATCGCCGATCAAATACGACTAAATTTTTGTGTGCAAGAGGTGTTGTTAAAGGGGCCTTGAAACCATATTTTACTCGCTGAGTTTTGCGTCGAGATGGGTTCTTTGCACTGTCCTGAGGTTAATGCAAAAATAATTTTCGAAATCGATGGAGGCAAACGCAAGCTATTCAACTTACAATTTCAAAATAAAAGCAGACGACAGATATCGGCGTCCCGAGACGTGCATGCCGCTTCCAATCAAAAAGCCGCTTACATCTTGCAGAACCGGAACCGTGCTGCCCTCTGTAGCCTTCCTACCACAACCACCACATGGGCTGCACAGCGCTCCTTGTGTCAGTTACAAGCAAAATAAAATTGTAATGCGCAAATTTCTACTTTTAGTAGATTTATCAAGCATAAGACAATTTCTCAATTTGAAATTTCTGATATTCCATGCATTGTAAGCATGTGTGATGCATATTTTCATCCCTACTGTTCCCGTCCAATCGGAACCTGCAGCAAAGCCAGCATGGTGATATCATGTCCGCTCGCAAAAACTGTTGACGTATGTCGCTGCAGTCAGTGCGGAAACCGATTTCAGGTACAAATTGAAATATAATACGGTTCGATTTCGCTCCTTTCACTGGTGTTTCGGTCATCATCAAGTCCGATGCAAAGCAAAGGTACAATAAAATCAGTGTGCGTAAAATGCGTTTAAGGGACCCTTAACAACGCCCCTTCATCCAAACACTACCACACACACACACGACATCGTGGTGGCTTACTCTTGGCGTCTATTGCGGGGATGTCCTCGCCGGCAACTGTCGGGGACTTGCCGTGGACGTGCTGGTATTCGCCAACACGTACCAGTACGTCCTCCAGCGAAGTCACGGCGAGGCCCACCGATGCAATGCCCATGTCTGCGCTGCGCTGTTCGATATCCTGCGATCAAATCAGCTATTTAGCAAAGATGTATTGACACGTAGGCTTGCCTTGACATATAAAGGGCCTAGACGTCTTTCTACCGTAACACCGCAGCACAGCCACCGAAATTCAACCAACTAGCGAGAAAATGCGACTTCGCTCCTCCCACGATGCGCAGAACAATATCAACCAGCGTGACGCATGCCCAGCGTTACAGTTGCGATCAAATATACGTTAAAGGACAACCACGGCGGTGTTTTTTTTTTTTTTCACCATGTTCTGATATCGATGCTTTCCGATGGTACTGCTATTCCTGTAGCAGCTAGGATGCTTCAGTGTGCTCAGAAACACACCAGTAAACCGAGCAGCGTATGCGATAATATCACAGCCTTGCCACCATGACAATTACGGAGCTAGCGCCTAAAGAGTTACAGTGACGAGCTCATCCGACGATGTGTTGAGTCATGCTAGCTTTTCGAACTTGCAGCGACGATTTGAAGGCTGAAGTATGGCCGTTTTACATTTGACGTTCCGCTGACTCGGGCGCGGGTGATGACGTAAGAAACACACGCGGGTTATCGGCTAAAAATATTTACAATCCATTTCCAGGAAAATAACTTGTAACCATCTGGCTTGGAATACATCATTACAGTGCCGAGGAGAATATATATTGAAAATTTCATACAGATCCATGGACACACTGAAAAATCGCCGTAGTTGCCCCTTAAAGCGAGAAGCAGTAGTCTTTCAGCCACTTTTTTTATTCCTTGCTCATGCATTTTCGGTTAGCCAAGGGAATCGAGAGCGTTAAGCTCATGCCGTAGTTAATGAATCACACCGCCATCGCGACTGTTTCGGAATCTAGACATGTTGACGGACAAACCTGGAGGGGTTAGCGAACTGACGCGCCACCAGAAAGCGAAAACTTCGCACTGCGGCACTGTTGCTGTAATTGTGTTGTATGTCCACCACGGTGATAATGCGGAAGAAGTATTTTGAACAACAATAAAAGAATTTTTGTGCCGCAATGTTATATACAAAAAACAAATAAATAAACATACCGCAAGCGCACGGCTCGCATTAGCAACTTTCCTGTACCGTGTAAGTAAAAACGTACAAGAAATCCATTATCGACTTGCGTTTCCTCCGACACAACGAAAATTTAAAATAGTCTGTTTATCCCATGCAATATAAACGGGAGGCAGGGCCATTGGCCAAAATGTACGAAGATGTAGCTAGAGGCCCATCATATATAATGCATACATGGCAGAGAAACAAAACACTAAGTGGACAATCAAAATGATAACACACGGTCCATGCAGACATGAAACAGCCTTCAAAAAAGCGAAAGGTAAACAAGCTGCAATTAAAATGAAGCACTCCAATGCTACAATGTACAAAAACTCCTTAATTTTGATTAATATCGGCTTAGTTTACTGATAAATATAAATTTCGCAAATCGTAGGCTGAAAAGTAAATCTGGTTCGGCGCTACGTTGACAAGCCTGAAGGGTTCGTGACGCATACCAAAAACAACGAGACGGTCTTGCGGGTAGTGATTATTTGCCCCAGAATGAAGACTGCTTCGTTGTCCGAGTTGCTCTCCAGACGGGCTTTCGGCGCATACTTGCGCAGCAGGTTCTGAATACCAACGATGTTGCAGCGCGGAAGCTTGTGGACCTTCATGTGGTATCCGGTGCCAAAGCGCTGCTTCAGGAATGTCGGTGAGCCGGCGCACCTGCGTGACGTAGGGAAAAGTGTCCGAAACACGTGTTAGTGCAAGATAGGTGAATGGCACGTAACCAGAGTGACATTTTTTTAACCTGAAGTGTTTTATGCCGGGATCGGCTAAGACTTCGTACGTCATTTCCTGTAACGGATATGACGCAGTAAAGTACACAGGAACAAACGAGAACAAAAACCAACAGCAATTTCTCGCTAGCGTGGTCGCACTGGGAATCTAACTTACGATCGCCAGTTCTACGACGGAAGGTGCCGCGCTATGTACTGACTACGCTATTAACGAACATGCTGAAAGGTAGGTATACAAACGTGCCTCATATCCTTCCTTATCAGCTTGTCCCCTCTCCCTCAATGTGTACGCTCGCCTCCACGAGCGCGCGTCTGGGGCGATGCCGCCATCTAGGAGCGGTGAAGCTAGCTGCGGTTAAGCGGCCTCTGACAGCACTTCATAAAAAGCCACAGGTCCCCCATCATTTCAGTGGACTGCGTTACCCACCTCCTCCTGCTATAACCATGACCATATTATTATTAAATAACTTCGGCGACCTTGAGCTCATCTATCCATCTAGCCGCCTATGACTTTGTGCTCTCCTGGCCGTTTCGTTAATTGGATGTATACGAAAATTGGTATGGCACAACATGGCTGCGTGACGAACATAAATGATAGGTCATAACACGAACATGATGACATGCATGTCATGAGCGACATGATTTACATGCCACGGTCTTGGTGCTCTTGCAGCCGTTTCGATAACTTCGTATTTACCAAAATCGGTATAGCGAGACAACAATGCAGATCCATTTTACGTTGCTTATGCGTGCTTCGCATTTCCTTGATTCCCACCGCACGTGGTATCTGCCATATTTTTATCGTCATCATAAGTCATCACCAGCATCACCCCACCACCACCGCAGGCCTATCTTATGTCCACTGCACATCAAACGCCTATCCTAGCGCTTTACATAGTTCTCTGTCCTGCGCGAGCTGATTTCATTTTATGCCTGCATTTTTTTTTTAGTTTCGTCACACCACCAGCTTCTCTGTAGTACACGTCTGAGCTTTACATCGCTTGGTATCCATTCCGCTGATAAAATTGACCGTCCGTTATCTAATCTTCTCATTACGTGGAATGCCTATGTGAATTCTTTTTTTCTTCTTAAAGTCGGTTGGTATGTCGGCTACCTCTGTCTGTCCTTTGATCCAGTGATGTTACGCCTATCATTTTTTGTTCGAACGCTCGCCGTGCAGTAAAATATCGATACTTTTCTCCTTCTTTCTCGCCATCAAAGCACGCACGTACCTGATCTGTCCGTTGGCCATGATGACGATTCGGTCAGCGAGCACGTCAGCTTCGTCCAGGTGCTGGGTGGTGAGAAAGATGGAACAGCTGCGGCGAATCTTGAGCAGCAGCTCCCACATCTCACGACGGCCGTCCGGGTCCATGTTTGAGGTCGGCTCGTCCATAATGATCACCTGGTAATAGAAGATAGTAGTGCGAGAGGAGGCCATTTCTTTTTCTCATATAGATGACACAAAGGTGAATGAATGCTGTGTGTAGGGCTTGAAGGCCACCACTTGTCACGCTAAAAGAGCTCCAAATAAAACAAGGATAGGCATAAAATGTCTGCTCGCGCTAGGACACCATTTTATGCATAAAAAAAGGCATAAAATGGTGTCCTAGCGCGAGCAGACAAGGACGAGGAAGACACAACAGGACAAGCGCTAACTTTCAACTATACGTTTATTACCAGAAAGAGTAGTATTTGTACACACGTGTTACAAAATGTCCAGTCACATACTTGAAAGTTATCGTTTGTCTTGTTGTGTCTTTCTCATCCTTGCCTGCACGCGCTATGACATCATTTCTTGCAAAGAACCAACTAGCCCGAAAAGACACATTGCCAAAGAGACGTGGCCCCTTCCAAGTTGTTCGTTTCATTGGCGATGTTTACGCGTGATTATGAACCGACTGGCTCAACAAGCCTTGACAGTCACCTGAAGCGCTGCGCAAACTGCCGCGTGTGGCGTCCCTGCACCCCAATCAAATACGCCCACGTGGAAGCCATACGGCAACAGCATATTAAATAACAACACGAGCAAAACGTTAGCAAGTTCGCATGTTACAAATTAAAGCTGGAGTACGTGTCGCAGCACGCGAGTCCAAAAGCTGAAGCATTCACTACACGTGTCGGTGTAACCGCCGAAAGGAATTTCGAATTCACTAATGGTATCTGCAATTTCAACGTTGCCTCGTGTTCTCTAGATAGCCAGTCTCATGCGTACGCCGACAGCAAAGGGCTTGCGGCTATAGCCAACTTCACGTCATCTGCGGTGGGACTCCGCTGAAATAAAGGGATCGTTCCTTTCGTTTCTGTGTGTGTGTGTGTGCGTGCGTGCGTGCGTGTGTGTGTGTGTGTGTGTGTGTGTGTGTGTGTGTGTGTGTGTGTGTGTGTGTGTGTGTGTGTGTGTGTGTGTGTGTGTGTGTGTGTGTGTGTGTAGAGTATTTTTATGCGCTCACATATAAGGTGGCACATTGTCTAAAATAAATACCTGTCATTATTTCGGATTCCCGTAGCAAACGACTTGTATAAAACTGTTGCTTAAAACTTATTTGAGCATGCGGTACTTGGACATACTTTAATATCCTCGCATGACTACCCCTGCGAGTGCGTGTTCTGTTACCAGCGCCAGCACAGCTATAGGTCCTATCCTTGATCTTGGCCAGCGTATCTGTCAATTTACCTTGGGCGTCGCCATAATCGCTATTGCAGTGCAAAGTCGTCGCTGCAGTCCCGGTGCGAGGCTTGAGGCGAGTACAGTGCGGTAGTCTGTCAGCCCGACGTCGAATAGGAGGGTGACAGTTTCGACTCGTGTTCTGGATAGCGGAATGCCTTTGATCTGACAAAAAGATACGAACAAAGGTAAAAGGTGTTGCATGCGGCTCCAAATCGCATAACTAGTCTGCTTAGCTGAAAGCTTCGTGGTAAACAAGGGCATTTGGAAAACACTATGGTTGACGTTTCAAACCTTTACGTTGAAGTGCTGCAGGACCCTGACTCTGGTACAGAAGGATCTACAAAGGCTTTAGCCAACTCCGTAGTGGCACCTCCTCGACTTCCATTGCACCCCCCCCCCCCCCAAACATCATTTCAAATTCGTGGGGTGCCGACGTAATGGGGGACAAGGAGAATGTCATAGAGACTAACCATAATCCGGTTTGCTAAGCTCGCCTTTAAAAATTAGCGCGGACATATGGTCACCGTTGTCGATCCTGAAGTACAAGATATAGAGCGCATACAGGATGCTCTTCAAAAATTTCGGGAAGACAGTTTGGCACCGTCAAGTTTCATCTGTGCGTTTCACACAATTTACCATCAACATCAGCCTTTCGTACGTAATTGCTTGACTCACCTTGCCAAATGTTGCCACATCTCGGTTTCCTGGGTTGTGCTTAATGTTCTCATAGAATATGGTAATCCGACGCGGTAGTCTAGCAGTGGCTATAGCGTTGGACTTCCTACCTGAAGGTCATGGGATCGACTCCCGTCCAAGGAGACCGCATTTCGCTGGAGGCGAAATGCTAGAGGCCCGTATCCCGTGTAATGTCAGTGCACGTTAAGTAACGGCAAGGAAGTGAACATAACTGGGGTTTCTGGAGCCCTCGACTACCACGTCTCATAAGTATATCGTGGGTTCAGTGAGATGCAAAGGTAGGACAACAAGCACGCAGTAAATGGTGCCTAATACCCCTATATTTTAGGCTTTGAGCCCCGCCACCATATAATGGTTATAGCAATCGGCTGCTGATCGAAGGTCGCGGGATTGAATCCCGGCCGCGGCGGCTGCATTTTGATGGAGGCGAAATGTTGAAGCCCGTGTGCTGTGCGATGTCAGTGCACGTTAAAGAAGCGCCACATTTGGGCCACTGTTAGCACACGCATAGCTGAACGCTCTCGAAGACAATGTGGCGGGTACTTTGCAGTCGTGAACGGCGCGCTCTAAGATTGTGACACAGCCTTAAGAGGAACATCGTGAGCAGGCGAGTTTTCAAGAAAGAAAACAAGCGCTAGCCAGATTACGATTATCGTTGCGAGAAAAAAAAAAGAGCTTCCCAAAGGGTGCGCGTGTTTTTTCAGTCTGTCTTCGTTCGTTGCTTCTCTCGAGCTACTCTTGATTTTGCCCGCCTTGAGTGCACACCCAACAAGACTATGGAAACTGCCGGAAAGTTGGCCCTCGCTGTAATATCATAGCTAGGTGTAAGTCGAGAAAAATAAAATTGTCAGTGTTCCAACGGCGGAGGTAAGTTAATATGGCAACTGTTTACGGTGCGAGTTGCGCTTCTTTGTCCACACATGCACAGACACTGACGGTAGCAACACAAAACGGACGCAGAAGATAGGGACACAGACAATGAGAGGTATATTGTCGACTGAAAAAGTAAACGGACCAAGTTTTAAGCGGCCGGAGCGGCTCCAGGACCCCGACGCCACGCTGCTACGCCGCTCAGCTCGCTCAGGTCGACGGCGCCCTGAGTGACGTGAAGCTTCACTATCACGTCAAACTTCTACCGCAAGCTCCGCCCACCCAAGGCGTGATCCGTTGTAGTTTTGGCCGACATGTCCGTTTCATGCTTACTCGTCAGTACCAGTGTGTACCACCAAACCTTATCGCAATCTATAAACCTAAACCTATTCATGTAGCCCAAACCGTAACATTGCTGCAACGTATCCGCAAAGTTTCATGTGTTGTCGAATGATACGCGACGTTCGGCAACGTTAAACGATGTTGCGCCACGCTTTTATTTTTTTTCCGAAGCGATGCTAAGAGCGGTTTCCAGTAGCATTCCAAAATGTTTCGAAGGGAGTATTTTCACTTGATCCTCCAGATCGGTGGCTACCCTTAGTAGTTCCTGCCAGGTAAGTTTATAAGGGACTGGGAAGGGCGTTCTTGCGGGAGGCGAACGTCTACGTCCTCAGAGGATGACAATGCGCCGTACCAGAGCACGGGCTACAATTTTACGACAGCTTCAGACAGACGTATTTCATAGTCCGCACAGATCACTTACCAGGAACTTATCAGGAACGGGGTATACAACCCCATATGTCAAAATCGTAACAAATGACTTGGCAACACGAGAACTAAAAAAAAAAAAAAAAGCAGCGGAACCAATTTAAAGGGGCTTTGCCAAGGAGCTAGCAGCAGTTGTCAGTACAGTAAGGCACCCAGCACGAAGCAGTTGGTGGTAAAATAGAGATTATGGAGAAGCAATGCTGCTGCGCGACAGGGGACGGACATAGGGGCCACCCTACCGAGTTCGACTGAGCAAAAGATGATCAGCAGCGCAAATCCTGCGCCGTCGGTGGTGAGACGCTTCTTGGTGACCCACATGCAGTACCTCATAATAAGCACTAGTGCTGGTAGATAACTACTTCCCCTGCCGCGTTATAACTCATCTGTATTGATCTGCACGTTACTAGCCGTGGTTTTGCATGTTTACAAAAGTGTTAAGTTTATTGAGAATATTGTAACGCGAAAAACAGGAGTAACTAGATAAACAGGAGGTTGACGAACTCGGTTGACGGGTCGCCAAGCGAGAAGCCTTCCGGTTGGCGGTCTTGCATCTCTGGGTTTCTGCTCTGCCGTAATCCTTCAGGTGTCTTGCCCGACACCTCACCTAAAGGCATCCTGTGCTGCTACGTAGAAGGGTAGATCTCGTCGGCCATGTTTGAAACATCTGAAGGTGCACCCAAATAACCTGCACATCGTCGTTTCATCGGTATCTCGTCTGAAATCTCCATCCTTTGGGCAGATGTTGAAGTAAGCGAAACAGTCAAGCACATCCTCTTGGCCGGTATTTCGTCCGGTTGGCCCAAAGGATCCCAGGGCATAGCTCGCTCGGGTGTGCCAGAATCCATGTCTCGCAGGGTTAAGCTCGTGCGCAGGTTAGACCCTCCCGTGGTGGCTAGATGACAATACAGCTTGCGCGGCTGTCTAAGAAATGGCGACAAGCTCTGTAATGTCAACAGAAGAAGCGGGCCAAGGTCTGTTTTCATTTCTGTGGTCCTCTGCCTTGACTCGATCTTTGAACCACAACCGGCGTACAGCTACCGCACCAAACAAACCTAAAAAACTAATTGTCCAATCTTTCGTGTGGTCTATCAGGGGAGCAGATACGGGAGTTTTTGGAATATTCCAGGCGAGTGTGACACTGCTACAGCACTACGTGCTTATTTCGCGATGGAAAGCGAATACTGCTACGGACTATGAGCGAACCGACGTACAATTGCGAAATACATGAGGTGCTCTTCGACAGTCAGGTCGTCGATGAGAATGTTGTACTGAGCGCAATATCCGATGCTGTCGCGAGCGTCTCTGGTGCACGTCTTGATGTCATAGCCACCCACGAGTACCACGCCCGACGAGCAGTCCAGGAAACCTGCACCAGAAACATAGGCAACGTGATGGCTCAGCAGAAGCGTTTAAGGAAGAGCGAATTCGGCTTTCCTCTTTCACAGATACATCCGAAACAACTCGGGCGTTCCTCCACCTCGCTTGAAACATAAGCGAGAATTTCGACGGCGTGGTAAGGCATGCGCTGAAGGCAATTCAACTACGAGCTTGCTATACATCAGTGGCTATATATGTATACTGGCAAATTCCACCTTTTGTTTCTTTCTCTTTTTTTATTATTTGAACGTATGTGAACATGTTTGTCAAGCCCTGAAACTCTTGCCACGACCAAAATCTACGAAAGTTCCGGTACTGACTGCCACGCCACTAACATCGGCGAGACAAAAAACTTTCCGAAGAGGATAGCGCAACACCAACACAACGTGCGTAGCTACGTTGCTGCACGAAACGCCCTCGCAGAGCACAGCGAGAAGAGGGACCATCGCATCAACTTCGACGCCGCCCGAGTCATCGAAACGGAAGGCTGCCGCACCAAAGGACAATTCTTAGAATCTTGGCATGTCCAAACGACACCTGGAAATCTTAACCGCTATACTGGGACACTGCCGTGCGTGTATGTACGCGGTCTCCGGAGCTAATGGAGAAAACAACAACGCAACCAGACCGACAGGAAGAACGACGGGGAGGGGGACAACCACTAAGAAAAGTCGCTAGCCTCGAAGCCGGCCGGCAATTCATGCCAGAGAACCCTGTACTGTGCGTTGTCAGTGCACGCTAAAGAACCCCAGGTGGTCTAAATTTCCGGAGGCCTCCACTACGGCCTTCCTCTCCTCTCTATCTCTTTCACTCCCTTTCCCCCACCCCTACGGACGCTTAACCATGCTCCCCACATGGTCTGTAGAAATTAGCGTCATTTCCTTAACCGAACCACAATCATCATCATCATCATCATCATCATCATCATCATCGGACAGTCACCCCCTGACGAAGAGACCGAATAGGTCTCGAAACGGAGGGACAGTTTTTCATGCTAAACGCTATAGACTAAACGCGGCTGGAGAGTCTGTTTATTCGTATAATTTTACCCAGCCAGACAGATCTCTGTCAAATATGTTTACCGTTAAAGCGTCATAGGCAACGCCACAAGAGGCCGCAGCCGCGATGCTTAAACAAGCTAAGTGCTTCCGATCGCTTCCGTAGTAGCTGTACAATTTCAGCGCCAATGATACGCGCACAGTAAATTTATGGCTCTGAAGGGCTACTCCGGCACCAGTCACCAGCAAAGCTATTCATATAATTGAAATATTGATGCGATTGTCGCGCGAAGGTTTCTGCCACGTGCAACTGTCAGCAGTATGTACAGAGAGGGAGACAGAGAGAGCGAAAGAGAGCAAAGCAAGGAAAAGCAGGGCATGTTAACCAATAAGCAGTAACTACTTGGAGTAGGCAACTATCTTCTCATGGAAGCATCTACAGAGGAGAGTTTTTATAGGACAGTGTGTCCTTCACTCGTGATACCGCTGTGCACTGCTCTACTATAAGGGCTGCACGAGGAGCTTAAGTCGAAATTTTAGAGAGGCCTACACAGGTCAGTCAACGGTTGACAGGCACAAGTTCAGGAGAGCTTGCATCGGTAGTCTTACGACAGCAGTATACAAATGACTGTTCGCGCAGCCGATGCACGAACGTGTTTTGGAGCAGCGGGGACACCGGGTACCTTACACAGTGTCTCTCACCTGTAATCATATTGAGAAGCGTCGTCTTGCCTGCGCCGTTGTGACCGAGGAGCACGGTGATCTGGTTCTCGGAAATGCGCAAGTTGGCGTCCTCGACAGCCACCACACCGTCGTAGTCCTGCGGTCATGACGTCGGCAGACAGCGTAGCAGACAGCATTAAGCAGACAGCGTAGTCTCACAGCAACTAACTAAATGACAAATAGGGTTTTTTGAGGCAAGCGTGACATCGATGCCGAAGTTTAGCTTGCACTGTAAGTTACGCTTGCATCGAGTATACTGTCGTTGATGCGCTCAAGAATTGGTAGCGTGCCCTGCCCTGCTTTAAGTTCTTGCGTGCAAATATCTATCTGAATTCAACCACTACAGCTCCGCTGCTGCAGCCATGCTTATAGAGAGGGCTTTAAGTCTGCCATTCTCCCTTTTATTGAATGAAATCATTTTTCTTGAGTGTCTTGATGATTTGAGCCAGAGAAAACTTTCGTGCAGAAAATGCATGATCGTGGTTTGAAATAAACTCGTCGAATGGATTGAAATGCACACGAAGTTCGCGGGAATGACACGCCCATTTGACATTTGACAGCTTTAAAACAGCGCAGCAGCCACCGAGTACGTTTTGCGGGGCCACATTGCCTAACCAAACGCTCACGTTTGACGTAAACTTTTCTACCTGAGATTTTTTCGCGGTTACAATGTGCCCGGCAGAGTTGCTATGGTTACTGTCCCTCTCGCTGGCAAAAGAGAAACATCCAATACATCGTCCGCGTGTATTGAAAACACTCACGGCTCTATTCCAGTGTTCTTTAGAAATATGGTTTCTTTTATGAACTCGGTCTGACACCCGGCAACTGCAGTGGACAAGCTTTTCTTCTTTTTCTTACCACATATTTTGTTCGACAATCGCTTGCCTACTCTTCGCACTGAATTCTGGTTGATTAGATTTTGTGTTATTTTCTGTTTCTTCATAACTTTGCGCATTAGAATTGCAGGACTGTGCAAGCCTCCTGGTGGCCGTACTGATTAAGTTACTCACCCTCTAGAACATACTTTTTCGTTCGCCAGTCAGTTGCACCTTAGTATTTTCGTCAGTGATCGCATCAAAGACATGCGCAGCTGTGTATCGACACAGACAAGATTTTCGAAACGATATATCTCCTTGCTTCTTTTTTTCAAGAAACTTAGATCTCAACCCGCGTAACTTCTGCCAGTTCTGCTCTACTAGACGCATTCGTCACAAACAGCACCAATTATGCTAGACGGGAGGATGTCCCCTATGCCCCAATAGGCGATCATTTGTCCCTATGTTTATTCCGATGCTGATTAAATTAAGGTGTCCGATGTCTCCTGTCGCTTAGACTGAAGAAATAAAAATTCGCAAATCTTGCATTCTCCAAAATTAAAATTAGTAAAATTAATTGGGCTAACGTTCTACCCTGTTCGGCTGACCTTGCCTGCGAATGCTTCGTTTTTAACACCATGTGTTCTCTGCGTAAAAAGCACCGCACTTACAGTGCCTTAAAAACACGAAGCCGGGCCATAGGCAAATATTGGATTTATTTCAAGACTCTTAATAAGCCGGAAAGAAAGGTCATTCTCTGTGTTACTGATAAAGCGAAATCTCGACGAATTTAAATATTTTAAGAAACATAGATCGACCAGTATTGGTTCGTATTTAGGAAAATTTCTGAGCAGCGCTGATCGACGCAAGTAAAAGTGAGGAATGAAACGAGGGGTCAAGGCTGCCTTAACTGTCTTGTTATTGTTATTTGGCTTCTTGTTTGTTATTTATCTTGCTTTACTCTGGTGTGTGTGTGTGTGCACGTGCGTGCGTGTGTGCGTGCGTGCGTGCGTGCGTGTGTGTGTGTGTGTGTGTGTGTGTGTGTGTGTGTGTGTGTGTGTGTGTGTGTGTGTGTGTGTGTGTGTGTGTGTGTGTGTGTGTGTGTGTGTGTGTGTGTGTGTGTGTGTGTGTGTGTGTGTGTGTTAAATTTGTCCCCCTGCGATGGAAAACAAAATTAAAATAATGTGGGGGTTGCCCGCACCACCCGAAGGTATATCGGGCTTACAGCCTATTGTAAAATAAAAATAAAATGAAGGGAAATATCCCCGAAAGATGGATTCGTAGGGAGAGCCGATTATCTAACAAAAAGGGTATGTGGAGGGTGTAGGAGGCCAAGGCAGTGAGGAGTCAATCTTCGCGTAATGAGACATGAAAGTTTAGGACCATGCCAAGTACGATAATGCCGATTTGGATTTCTAGCAGAGAAGGCTCCCGGGTATAGTTTAGTGCAGAAGATGTGCCAATGTATGAGTTTTAAATGCGTGAAATGCAACAAACGTAATGCCCTATCGCGAAAGTTGTGTGTGTGTGTGTGTGTGTGTGTGTGTGTGTGTGTGTGTGTGTGTGTGTGTGTGCGACACATACACACACAGTATACAATGACAGTATATACAGTACAATACAGTATATACAGTATACAGCATATACAGTATACAGTACAGTATATGACAGTATAATGACAGTTTTAATGAGAGTATATACAAGAAATGATAATGAGTCAGTCCAACACAATGAGCTGAGAAATACCTTTGCGGCAGCTTTGCTGCCGCGATGATAACTTGCTAGGTCCGTCCAAAGAAGGAAGTTTCGCGCTATACTACAGGTCAAATAACTTCAGGTCTCTTTACAACAACAGTACACCTATCCGCTGTCATACATCGGTAGTAAGCTGCGCACTGAAACACATAGCGCCATCTTAATGAGCAAACAGACAATGAAGCCAAGGAAAGCATAGGGGAAATTACTTGTGGTATTGTAATTGTGGAGAAAGTAGAAAGGAATTAAAGTGGACGAAAAGACAAGCCTTCCTTCGGTGGGACCCGAACCCACGACCTTCGGATGTCGCGTGCGATGCTCTACCAACTGAGCTACGAAGGCGCTCATCCCCCCGTCCACTTTATTGTGTATCTTATGTACGTATTATCCTGGGAGTGTTAGGCAGCGCCACTCATAGCCGAGGCGGCTTGTGTGGAACACACTTTCTTGCCAGGAGGCGTCACGTAGAACGTGAACTTAGATGAGATGGCTGCTGCCCAATAAGCCCTCGCATGCTACCTAAGGCACCAAGTCTGCCGCAACGAGGCCCAAGCTATGAAATAACGAAAGGGAAGGGGTCAAGGGCTCGTTCTTTATTTGTTAGAAACAACCTAATGAGCAAACAGACAATGAAGCCAAGGAAAGCATCTAAGTTCACGTTCTACGTGACGCCTCCTGGCAAGAAAGTGTGTTCCACACACGCCGCCTCGGCTATGAGTGGCGCTGCCTAACACTCCCAGGATAATACGTACATAAGATACACAATAAAGTGGACGGGGGGATGAGCGCCTTCGTAGCTCAGTTGGTAGAGCATCGGACGCGACATCCGAAGGTCGTGGGTTCGGGTCCCACCGAAGGAAGGCTTGTCTTTTCGTCCACTTTAATTCCTTTCTACTTTCTCCACAATTACAATACCACAAGTAATTTCCCCTATGCTTTCCTTGGCTTCATTGTCTGTTTGCTCATTAGGTTGTTTCTAACAAATAAAGAACGAGCCCTTGACCCCTTCCCTTTCGTTATTTCATAGCTTGGGCCTCGTTGCGGCAGACTTGGTGCCTTAGGTAGCATGCGAGGGCTTATTGGGCAGCAGCCATCTCATCTAAGTTCACGTTCTACGTGACGCCTCCTGGCAAGAAAGTGTGTTCCACACACGCCGCCTCGGCTATGAGTGGCGCTGCCTAACACTCCCAGGATAATACGTACATAAGATACACAATAAAGTGGACGGGGGGATGAGCGCCTTCGTAGCTCAGTTGGTAGAGCATCGGACGCGACATCCGAAGGTCGTGGGTTCGGGTCCCACCGAAGGAAGGCTTGTCTTTTCGTCCACTTTAATTCCTTTCTACTTTCTCCACAATTACAATACCACAAGTAATTTCCCCTATGCTTTCCTTGGCTTCATTGTCTGTTTGCTCATTAGGTTGTTTCTAACAAATAAAGAACGAGCCCTTGACCCCTTCCCTTTCGTTATTTCATAGCGCCATCTTGTAATATTCGGTCCTTTGCTTCATAAACGACTATTATATAATTATCATCGTAATCACCGTCGTCTAACAAAGCTACGCGTACGTGAAAAACAACTGTTACCTTGCTCAGATTGAAAGTCTCGATGGCGATCTGATGGTCCCTTGGCTCCTCCTCGTAGTTCTGAACTTCCCCAGCGCTCTTAGGTAGGGGATGGATGAAGGAAATACTCGGGATCCAGTACTTCATCTGCATACAGCGATTGCGCAAAAGGAACGCGAGCGTCATTGATGCAATTCGTAGCGCCGTTTCGTCACGTGTGGTCTTGCCGTTCCTCGCACTCTAAGCTCTTCGTGTCTATGGTTGCGCTAAGTAGGCACTGATAAGACAAAATAAAAAGGCAGAGGACGGGACTTTGATCAACGTCATAGTGTAGCGCGAATACGCACAAAGACACGGATGCATACAGCACAAGTCTACAAGGAAGGGAACTTAAAGGAGGTCTTGACTGCGAATCTCTCCACGCACTGCAAAACATGCACTTGCTTGCCAATATTTCCTGACGTGAAGCTCCTTATAAAGAAAATTGGCCGCGTATCTGCATGCTTCGCTGCAAATGTCGTCGAAAGACGATAGTCTTCTGCCGGCCGTACTTGATTAGTCCTGGTCTCATCCGGGTCCACCCGTGATTCTGTTGTCGCACCATTTTCGCTCCTCCGCTGCAATTTGGCCGTCAGTCTTTTCCCTGCTTTGTCTGGGCATGTCTTGTAGGGTGAGCTGTATTTCATCAAGCGGCCATTTATGTTCTGCCTTGCCTCAGACAGCGCCTCCTCTATGTTGAATCTGCCGCATCTGGCTAGCATTGATAAAATAGAGGAGGCACTGCGTGAGTTATGGACGCCATCTGGCAGCGCCGTCGGGAAACATGAGGTTGTGCAGAATCCCAGGGCAACTGGAAGGTGGCAGCACCAAATCGTCGGCAGAGGCCTTTTTCGTGCATAGCGTCGCATTTTTAGCGCAGCCTAAGAAACACTAGGGTCTTCCATTTTATTTTAGTTCGTGTAACGTATGCGAGAACTTGTATGGAAAGAAACAAAAGCGGATCAAAAGACAACTCGCCATCAGCAGAAGCGCATCGATGTACCCACACCATATGTTCAATGACCTTCCATTTCAGCTTCGGCTGTTCTTAGTTCACTTCCCTGGATATCTTTGATTTAGTGCGACTATGGGGGCATTGGCCAATAGCGCTCATGACCAAACGTTTGAAACTATGTTATCTTCTTAACTACCTCTTAATGTGTCACTTACGGTTCAAGGAACATCGCTGACATTGACAACGGAATATCGCCGATATTCCTATACTCGATATTGATAGGACTATGGCTGCGCTAAGTAGACCGTGAAAAGACAACAGGGGTAGAAGGTAGAACATTGTTGAACGTCATATGGAATGTCTGTGCATGCACAGCCTTACTAAATTTCTTCACGAAACGGTGTTGAGCCCATCTGTATCAACGCGAGACCATTGGTATTCATTGGGAAAATGCCTATATTCACGTCAGGGTTAAGGCTAACTATGAAGCGAATGAGCAAGTCACCGCCCCACACCCCCCCTCCCTGGTTTACGTCCAAATTCTTCCGGAAATGCCATCAAAGGCTACAATCGTGAATCTTCCAAGAAAACTATAACTTAATTGATCATCCCTCTTTTTCGTCAGGAATGACAAAGAGCCCTGAGGAACCATCCTTCAAATGCGGCGACAGTGACTGTAAAATCAAGGCTGTGACGTAACATGCGAGGTCACCCCTGTACTTTCACGTCATCATTTATGAGCATTCATAACAGTATCTACAACGAGAACACAGGGTCATAAAACGCAAAGCCGCCTGTGCTTTTCGCGTCCCTGCGTTCTCACTGTAGAATGTGCTCTAAAGCCTCATAGCTACGGATCACCAACGAGCCCGAATCAACAACTTGGTCTTTCTCGTCTCCGTCACTACGTTTAAGTGGACAAAAGAGAAGGAGAGACGCCTATTTCAGCAAATGACATAAACGCGCCGGGCTCGCAATATCACTGTATTACTGGTGTATCACATCGATGAACAGATCGCTAAAAAACAATTTAGAGCAGGAAATGTCGCAGGAGCCAGCGTTTCGACAAGTGGACTTGTCTTCGTCTGGACAGTCGCTGTCCTCAAGTCCACTTGTCGAAACGTTGGCTCCTACGACATTCCCTGCTCTAAATCGTTTTCACCGATCTGTTCATCGATTCAAGCCTCCATCTTCCCCTGAGCTTCTCTTCTAGTTTGGTGTATAACATGGTATATAAAGAAAATCGGAGGACAACATCATTTTGATAACAATAAAGCATCTCAAATACCGAAACACTCGGAAGTAGCTGTCAGTGAGTTGTGCTTTGGCCCCAAGAAATATTTTTTTCAGCAACCTTGCTCGAATGAAACGGCCTCTCACCTGGAGCGGGAAATAGAACGGCTTGGTGATCCCTGGACCGACGGGCAGCACGTTGCCCAGGTACCACACCAAAAAGATGATGGTGCAGTCGCACAGCAAGCCCACGAACAGTATCTCGGCCAAGGTGATGTTGTCGGGCGTGGCAGCGCGGTCGTAGAAGTTGCGCCAGTTCGCACCGTCAGGGACTGCGTGGAGATAGGGTTGAGATATTACGGGAAATTTTAACCTTATACGTACGGCCAACACTGCTTAGGCACTGCTTAGACAGTCTACGACATAAAGCGAGTGTTGACCATTGTCTATAATTTTGCCGATGTACATAATGAAATTTTGCAGCTTGGGTTCTCTCCCTCTCCAAGTTCCTTAATATATTCATTTTTCAAACTTCAAACATGTACTTGCTGTCTGTGCTATTGGACTCGCAAAGGGAGCGAGAGATGCACATTCTTATTCCGTGCGCCGGTACGCTACTCCGGGCGCAGTGACACCACTCCGAACTGTTGCCCAAAAGTCAACCCCTCAGGGTTTCTTTCTAATGCGTTCTAGATTCTCATCGCACTCTGCGTCATTCACGGATGTCATGTCATGCAAACAAGAGCTGCATGTAAAATTACATGTCGCATCATGGAAACATGTGCTCCATGACAAACGAGCACGTGCAAAAGTTCTGAACGAGCACGTGCATGTGCCCCATGCTATGCGTAAAAGTGCCGCACATGAAATGGCATGTCATCAGATACAAGGATGCGCTTCATGACAGGTCATGTCACAGCAATTATGTCATATCATTTGTAAGTGCTCCGGCACGGTCGTCTAGTGGTTATGGTACTCGGCTGCAGATCCGAGGGTAGCGGAATCGAATCCCGGCCGCGGCGGCTGCATTTCTATGGAGGCGAAATGTTGAGGCCCGTGTGCTGTGCGATGTCAGTGCACGTTAAGGAACCGCAGGTAGCCAAAATTTCTGGAGCCCTCCACTACGGCGTCTCTCATAATCAGAGCTGGTTTTGGGACGTTAAAACCCAGAAGTGAATCATTTATGAGGCGCGTACCGCAGTAGAACGCTCCGGAGAATTTTTGATCACCTGGGGTTTCTTAACTGTACACTTAAACGTGAGCACACGGGTGTTCTCTTAATTTGGTCCCCGCTTAAATGCGCAGCCGCCGTAGCCGGGATTCGATCCTGCGACTTCTAGCATCGCAAGCCGAAACAGTAGCCACTGCCGTCTGCCGCCAGTTTATAGAGGGTAGATTGCTAACTTACAGTAAGTACACCAGGTTTACGTATAATTTTAATCTTCTACTTCTTCAATGTAACGCCAACCACGGAAAAATGACATTATCATTTTTATAGCTGAATATTTGGAACAACCTTCTGAATACATTTAAGCATTAATTAATGTATTTTAGTCTGTGTAAATAGTTTCTTAACGATGATTTTGATCACTGGTGTTTCTAATACCTTCCACTGTATTAATGCTTTTTTTATGCTTTCTGATGTTACTTTGACACATTTTTTGTTATAAATTTGTATTTCCTTTCAATATTGTATTACATTTTTCTCGTGTATAGTATTCCGTTATTTTTACTTTTTTTCGCTTCTAATCCATACCCTTATATAACCTCTTCCTTCTTTTATTTTTTTAGTCATTGAATTTGGGACCCTCGTCTGCATATTTGCATGTGCCTATTACTGTATTGTGTTTAATAAACTGAAACTAAGCTACCACATGGGTGCCGTGCCACTTATATCAAGGAATCACGCGACATGCTTGAATAAACGCATACTGAATACGTGTGTGTTTCGTGCGGTGCCGTACCGAACTTCTCGAACCGTTCCAGGACTCGGAAGCTCCAGTGAAGGCTCATGCCGGGAAAGATGGAAGTCCACAGCTTGTGGTTGCGCTGTATGTAGTAGTAGCCCTCGCCGTCCGCTTGTTCCAGCGTCAGGAACGGCATGACGCAGCTGAACGTCCAATAGATCATGGCACCGGCGACGGCGTACTGGGCTGCAACGCACCGAACGAGCATTGTTATGGGGAGCAGAAACATTCAGGAAGGTTGCAACCGTGCCGCCTCAAATGCATAATGCAAACGTGCCGACTCAGAAGCACAACATGAATAACAGTGACGGAAATGTCGCTCAACAACCGATGTAGAGCCAACCTTTCTGCAAGTGGGCGAGTCTACATCATCTTGCCTTGAAGTTCTCTGTTCTGGACAACATGAACACATACACCGGCTCAGAATACAAAATGACATTAGCAGCTGACTAGGACTGACTAGCACTGTTGCATCTTGTCCTTCATACTTGGATGTGTGTGCCCGTTATTCAAGTTGTGCTTCTGAGTCGGTGTGTGCTCAGTATCAACGTATACCAACCATAGCCCCACTTATCGTTTGTTTCACTGACGACTTGCTTTGATGATTGGGAAAGGTAGTGACAACATTTATCGTTTAATATCGTAAAGCGAATATTTATTGTTTTCTCTCGTTTACCACATGACCATAGCGTCGGACTCTAACGGCCCTTATGCATCCGGTTATAGCTTCTGTAACCTGCTATCTTGTTGCCTCCTCCCGAAACCATGGGGCTATCTATTAACTAGTCACGCAAGGCAATGAAAAAAATATTTATGGGTAATAACTGCCAAATATACAGTGTCCCAGTTAAGCGTCGCTATTCGAGCGTAGGTTACTATGTGCGACCAAAGAGAATGCAATGGGGCTTGCTAATTTTACGGGAATGAATAAGGTTGAGCGAATCTGTGTGTTACGGGGCTTAGTGTGTTACGGGGCTTACTGACGTGCGCTCTTGTATAAGCAAAGTCAGGGTGTCTTTCGAGCCTTGAAGCAGGCAGGACTCAGTTCAGTAACGTAAAATAAACGAATAGTTATCAGTAGTTACCGTACGAAAATTATTTCCAGCGTAGGCACCTTGGTTGACATTTTGATAACCGAATGACACAACTCGCGGCCATACAGAAAAGCCTGTGTTGCAATATCAGGAATGTCCTTGATCTTACACATTGGGCGCTCCCGTTCACACTCCTCCTCCTACCCCCAGTCCAACGCAAGTACACCCTCAATCAGTTCCATCATTGGCCCTTGGGCGTTTATGAAACATGTGCGACTTACACTAACGTCACAACCAAATTCTAGGTGCTAAAATAAAATTTTGAGCGAGTTGGCAAGAAATTATTGGGATTTGAAACTTAGTGATCGACTGAAGTGTGTGTGCGCCGTTATTACGCGGATGACCCGTAGCCCGTGATTCTTGAAATCCCAAGAAACCTTTACTGTATTTTTCAGGACTTCAGCGTTCACACTATAGCGACTGACAACGCAGCGACGACACATGCCAGCGACGAAAGCCAACGGCGCATATCTCACCGCTTCCGAAGATAATGGACAGAAGTATGGCGTGCATCTGGCAGTTGCTGCAGAAGCACATGAGGATGGTGAACAGCAGCATCGGATCGCTGAACTGGATGAAGGCACGGCCCTCGTTGTTTCTCTTGACGCTCACGAAGAGCATCATCAGCGTGACGGTGATGAGGTGCATGAAAAAGCCGCTCAAATAGTGACTCACGTAGTACACCCAGTCGCTCAGTCCCATCAGCCGATGCATCTCCTTCATGCCTGCAAGTTAACGAGTGGCGTAATGCACATGCGTAACGGTCCAAAGGGAGGCACCTTTAACTGTGAATCGCCTAATTGTTACACCTAAATCACGTATATTGCCTTTCTTTATTTCCTTGTTTGCTCTTGAATGCTTGTTAATGGTTTCTTTGTTTTAAAAGGAATTATATGCTCTTACGCAGCATGATACAACATTTGATTGATTTCTGGGGTTTTATGTCCCAACACCACGGTATGATTATGAGAGACGCCATGGTGGAAGGCTCCGGAAATTTCGACCACCTCGGGTTCTTTAACGTGCACTGACATCGCAAAGCACATGGACCTCAACATTTAGCCTCCGTCGAAATGCAGACGCCGCGGTCGGGATTCGAACCCGCGACCCTCGGATCTGCAGCCGAGTGCCATAGCCACTTGGAACACCATGGCGGGGCGATACCACATTTCCATTTCTATTTCGGTCACACTTCAGTGTCGGACTCTGGATAAGTTTTGACTGCCTGGATTTCGTTACTTTGTTTAAAATCTAAGAAGCTGAGCCCCCTTTTTTTTTTCTTTTGCAATTCACAACGCAACGTGGCGGAAGCCAGGTTGACTACCACAAGCTTGGTGGCACTGCGTTATAAACCCTGAGCTGATAATTTCTCCAGACACTATTTCTTGAACAGTCGCAAATAAACCATTGACAGTGGTCGATAATTGTAAGCTTCAACGTAACGCACACTTTTGTTTCATTAAGGACCAAAGGACCTGTCTACCGCTCGGAAAATATTTCTCGGGAGTAGTGAAAGTGAGAACATTGTTCCTTACGTGACGAAAAAGAGCATGCTTGCGCACCATATAAGAGGAATAATACATATAACTTGGCCCTGAAAGTCATAAAAAATGACTCGGGGTGCCATCCTCTGTGATGTGTGTCAATCTCTAACTGTAACGAAAGACCATCAATTATACTGCTTAAAAGCAAAATTTTATTACTTACAATAACATTTGACACACGCCTGTTAACGCGTTCTTTCACGACGAAGAGTAACGTTAAGTTTTGAATTATTATTGCGAAATCTCGGTAATAAGTGTTGCCGGTTTCCCTACACATACAGAAGTAACCACGAATTCTGTATGTAGTAATCATGTATGTATGAAAATTCTGCTGTAATAATTTTTGATTCCCAGCGAAATCACTGCAAGCATGTATATTTCAAATTGTGCCCTATCTGTTGTCATAAAAACGGGAAATAGATGAAGGGCGCTATGATGATGGCGTCAATAAGACATCATTAATACGAGCTGTCTCTTCATCGTGCCGTAACGCCGCTGGCCGGAATGATACTGGATAGCGTGTAGCGTTGTTACAGCCAAGTTCCGCCAGCTATGGGTGATAAACAGAACAATTAAACCGCATTATCTATGTCCTCCGAGAATCCGCGTCCACTCGACAATTTGTGTGTTGCGCTCACAAGCGGCATCGAATTGTCACGGGTACTTCACTGTCGAAGCTTCGTGATACAAACGTAAAGCATATGCATCCGTCACTAACTTGAGGGCCACATAGCGTGCGACGACCACTCGAAAGATTCGAAGCGGACGGCATACGCTTCGGACAGTCGGCCATATTTGCGCATGCTCTGTTTACACCCGGTATTCCGCTCTACGCCAAGTACTCTGCGTATAGCGGTTTACCGGACACGTTAAATGTCCCTATTTCCTCAGCTTCTCTTTTGCACAACGCCCAGTATGGAACAAGTCGCACTCACCGCTCGCCTTCTCTTCCACGAGGAGTGCGACAAACAGTGAGAAGGGCACGAGCATGCCGATGCAGAAGCGGGTGAGCACCAGGGCGTAGTTCTTGGTGTCCTTGTACTCGAAGTAGGCAGGATAGGGAAAGCGAGCGAGCGTCACCTCTTCGAGCGGGTATTCGTAGCCGAAGCGCTTCGCCTGGAGCTCGAGATGGCGGTGGTGCAGCGCTCCCATCACCGGCAGCAGGACGTTCATCTCGGGAAACCGCTCCTCGTCCACGGGTCCCTCAGGCTGAGAGATGAGCCGCTGAGGGTACAGCACCTGCGCGGTCGTAAGAACCGTCGCACTGAGTAGCATTCCACTGAGAGCTGGACAATAGTGCATGGTTACTGTAGAAAACAAACTCCGAAGAAGTTTATGCGGTGGACAGTACCGTAGTGCCTAGAACACACCACTAGTGGTCTCTCAGTGTGATTCACTGATTATCAAGGGAAGTGAATGGGTAGTGTGGTGGCAAGCGCAATAATGCATATAATAAGTTAGTGTTCTCATAGCGTTACAATGGCCGTCTGTGCGAACGAATGAGGGATGTTGTGGAAGGAACCGTCACCCATAGAACAGGTTAGTAGTCGCTTAACGCAACGCGAGCGTCAAGAGAAATGGAGAAGTGGGGGAAGATGCAGCAGCGCATAGACCATGTTGAAAGTACCCTAGCATTACCAGTTTGTCCTCAAGGGTAGTCAAGAAATGAAGTTACGTTAACGCGCATGACAGATTAGTGGTATATAGCGGGGAAATTTTAGCAGTTTAAAAGTAACCTCAAAAGTCGTGCTTTCCCACCTCCTTGAGCTTAGGGTGACCCATAAAGCACCTGTAGGAAAGGAGAAATTGCCATCCACCTGTTTGTAGCAAAAACCTACAAGGAAATCCACAAGGACGTATTCTGGCTGGAATACGTCTTCTCGTCCATACAATGCACCACCTAGCCCAACAACGTGTTTTACTGCAATCCACAAGGATTTCTCAGAAATGAAAGCTTCATAGCTGCCGAAAAAATCGTCCTGGTCCAGGGTCCACCTTGAGGGTTTCCGCAGAAATTATTTCCCAAAATCCGTGTAGACTGACTTGAAAGTCAAACACGCGTTTTCATATGTGAAATGACTCCGAGCCTACCATATATTCGATACCTTATTAGCGAGCACTGACAACCCGCACCTGCAAGTCGAAAGGCAGGCGTCCCGCGAACAGGGACACGTGCAGGCTGACAGGGACCGTGTTGTTGATGCCGACGTGGTTAACGTAGAGCAGTGCCACACTGGTGGCTGGCAGCGACTTGTTGGCGTCTATGCGAACACGCTCCAGTAACTGCCGTTCGGTGGGCACCTCGATGACATTGCGGACGCCCAGCTCCGCGAAGGCGGACCGAGTGAGCGTAGACAGGTAGGTGCTCCGTGGCGCGAAGTACACCTGCGGAGCACCAGCGAGAACACGTGGTCTTTGACAGGTACCTAGTGAGATCAAACGGAGTTCAAACTGCAGCAAATCAAGCACGCACAAGAAGGAATGCAATGGCAAGGTGCCTGATGATGGTGTGTGTTGTATCGGCGCGGCCGTCAGGGACGCCGGCGCCGGCAGGAACAAAGGACCGGCGCGCCGGAGCGGCCGGCCTTCGATGCAAACGCGACCAGGACCCGAGTGGAAAAGCCGTTTATTGAGGGGGGCGAGGGATTATAAAGCACTACACGACACCCCCTGGAGGTGAAAAGAACACAACTGAAAATGAAACTGAAACCCGACATCACAGTGTGCAAACAAACTCGCCACATGAATGGTTGAATCCATCCCGCAATAATACCGCGATAGTTTCCTGTCCCTCTCGTACCGCGATAATTCTCGTAAGAATACTGATATGTCCTTCCCCATGCCTTTCCTTTTTTTTTTTGTGGTACAAGCTATGCTGCTAAAAAGCGTCATAGCACGGCCGATAGCATCAAAAGCCATGTGACCATGCAACGACGTTAACACATGACGTCATGATGACACCGCCACGTGAGGACCCGTGGCGCCTGGTGTGACGTCACTGCATGACGCCATATGATACTGTCACAAGGCAAGGTTTAGCACGTAGCGGTAACTGACGTCATGGTTACGTCATTATGTGACGCCATGCAATTATGTCCCCTTTGCGGACGTCGAAACTGTGTAGTCATCGATCCAGTAACATGCAGACGCGCCGTTCTATGCGCTGCTATTCCTCTCGAAGGTTCACTCACCGTGTGTATGCGAGCCAAGTCGCGTTGCGTGTTCCAGAAGGTCCTGTACCCGATGTGGCTGTACACGGTGTCACCTCGGCGAATCAGGGGCTCCCTGACGACCGAGTCCTCCTGGATTCCCAGGAGCATGGCCACCATGAACACCACCTCGAACACGGTGAACATGTAGTGGCGGCACAGGCGCTTCAGGTACACATTCTTCCACAGGATCACGAACAGCTGTCGGCACCACAGCAGCGGCACCGTGCGCATCGAACGCGCTCCGCCGCCGTACACACCGCTGGCAGCTCCCGTACGGTCTGCGTTCGTGTACGAAATGCAACATAACATACTGCTTGTGGCGTAAAATGGTTCTATTGGCCGTGTAACATGTGACTGTAGCAGCACGAAAAAGCCAGCTGAAGACAGAGGCTGCAAGGACTCCCCGACGAGGTGGCTTAGTGGTACCAGCATAGCGCTCCTGAGGACAAGGAAGATGGTTCCATCTCTGGCCACTACGGCCGCAGATTGCGGCAAGAGTGAAACGCAGGAATACCCCGTTCGCGCGTAAGTATCTCGGGGGACCAACATACCGGAGCACTCGCTACGGCGTGCCTCATCATGTGCGTTCTTGCTGGGTATTAAAGCGCACAATGAAGAGGCGTACTCCTTCATATATACGCATGCGTGTGTTATATGTGTACGTGCATATACACACCACGACCTCCTTTATAAACTATAGGGGAGGTCGTGATACACACACAGCGGGCGTGTTTCCAAGGGGTTGAACCCCATTCCTCTCTCTGGATAGGCCTACGGAGCGCAATTAAGAACGCATGCCGCTTGCACCTGCAGTGTGCACTAGGTACTCGCGATTCTCACCTGAACTTGGGAAAGCTGCGGCAAAGGCCACTCACCTAAGGGCATCCTGGCCTGAGCTGAGCTGTTGCCGAGAAAATTGACTTAGCTGAGGTTGCGCTCTTCGCTGCTCTGCGCCGCGTTCGAAAGAATCAGGACGACGGCGATCGCAGTGGCTGGCACCTGGCTGGCCCTCGTGCACTGACCACGCGCCACGGCACGAGGTTGCTCCTCTAATATTGGCTCTTGTACCCAATGCCAGGGATTGGCCACGAAGCCGGCGCTTAAGTGGAAATTTCCTAAAATAGGATAACGTTAGCGAATTTTATAGGTTTATTTGCGAATAAGTTTGGTCGTAACACTAGCATAATAACTTCAGGTACATGATCAGTAAGTTGATGAATCCCTGAATTCTGGTGCTTTGATTATTCTGCATAAATAATCAATAAGGTATCCTTCAAGTGCCAACCAGGAAATCGCACAGTGCCTGGCAGACGACCCCGATGTTGTTGTCGAATGAAGAAGCCCTAAAAAAAAGAACACTGCGTAAATGTTGACGTTAACGTTAACATTCTATGCTACGCCGCTGCGTGTGCACACTTAGTGCAGTTTGATTGAAGGGCTTCGATGAGGACGAGGGGGGGTAGTCCTTTTCTTATTTCGCTGTGCGTTAAGGGATGGATAGCCGGGTGCTGCGCCGTTTTTATGTCAGGAATCTTATAGTGGACAGAAGGCGAAGCTATGGAGAAGTGCTTCGGCTTGTCATCTCCTTGGCTATGGCTCAGCAAATACACACACTGGGGTAACGAACTACCCTGGCGCTTGGTTTGTCTAGATTACTCGATATTCTAGCTCAGTTCGCCTTGACGAATCGGCCGTGAGCACGGCATATAGCAACGAGGATCAGACAAATTAAAGGGTAAAATAAACAGGAAAATACCAAATTGTACATTGCGAGGGAGACGTTACACATTACTCGATAAATGTCGAGTACAGTGATCGGTCATCGTGTTGTGACCCTAGGGGTATCATCATCATGAGCTACCGTAGAGCTGCTGACATCCGAATATGGAAGACTCAAAGACCAGCATGTTGCAAGAAATATAGGAGTCTGTCAACTGTGATAACAGTTCGCCTTAAAGCTATGATACCACAGGCATTCGTCGGGAACATTAAAAATTTTTCTCCACAATTTGGTCTTTTTTTCTACGCCGCTGTACCGCTCGATTCAAGGACAATACCGCAGGATGGGTCGCGAGTGATCACTTATAGAGGGAGCCAACTCGAGGACGTCCCAGTCGCCCACACTTCTGAAGTCGCACAAGCGACGATGAGCAGGAACCTCGGCGTGTGCAGTCTTAATGGGGCCAAATGCGCCGAGGCACCCTTTCACCAAAAGACGTCGCATTTTTGTTATATTGGTTCGGTTAATAAAAGGACGCTAAATAAAAATTCACAGCATATCCACGGAGTGAATGATGATGAGTGGGCGAAGCTCCGGAGGCTCACCGTAGATCGTGGCGAGTTCCGGATTAACTTAACGCGCACGCTACGAATCCTTATGGTTCAACTACGCACAAGTGAAATCTCCCACCGGCACTTCATTGCAAGTCAAGATCCAGTGCATATATATATATATATATATATATATATATATATATATATATATATATATATATATATATATATATATATATATAGCAGTCGTGGTGGTGAATAGGCCGGAGGCGTGAAGGCAAAGATGAGTAGTAGACCCTCGGAATTGGCAACAAAAATGCCGAAAGCGTTTATTCAACGTTTCAGCCGGAGACCGGCC
Source organism: Hyalomma asiaticum (assembly GCA_013339685.2). Taxonomy (NCBI): domain Eukaryota; kingdom Metazoa; phylum Arthropoda; class Arachnida; order Ixodida; family Ixodidae; genus Hyalomma; species Hyalomma asiaticum. The sequence goes on from CM023489.1 coordinate 40,039,925, forward strand.
TCCATCAGGAATGCCTATGGTTGTATTTCCGCTTCTATTTATACCTTTCTGAGAGAGATTTTCATAAAAGAGGAAGGAAGAAAAACATGAAAAAAGAAAGAATAAGAAAAGAAAGAACAGGAAAGATCTAGAACCTGAAAGAAACGGAGCAAAGAGTGAAGGAAAAGCAGACGACGTGTGTCATATGCGGGCATCATGTCCCCCTCTTCTTTTTTATTATTATTTTTTGTGTTCCCCCTCTGCCCCCTTTTTTATTCCTTCCCCTCTTTACCAAGTGGTTTCCGTGGCTGGACACAATAGTCAAGGGTACACTTAAGGCCCCCCTCAGGTGTGTCAATGTCAAGAAAAAAAAAGACCAGAAAAAGGGAAGGAAGGAAGAAAACGGGTGGGGGAGTACAATTGCAGTGACGTCAGCGGCGATGGCCCCTAGAAGTCTGCGCCCGGACGGGCAAAAACGTGCACTGACCTGCCTGCGCGTTTGGCCACATCCAGGAGGAAAGAGAAAAAAAAGAAAGGGAAAGTTTCAGAGAAATAATTAGAATAAGGCATGTAAAAGATGAATGGTCAGGTAGTTAAAAACAAAAACAAAAAGGGAAAAATCATCAAACAGGTTTACATGATTCGCTTTGAAAAACGCGTTATGTTTCAATAGTCCGGTTCCCGCTGTACATACGGTGCCACAGGTTAAACGCTTGCCAATGATTTTATTGTTGCAATGGTTCCCGGGTTCTCAGTTATACCTTGCGCGATTCGCTCCATTCCTCAGAACTTTTTCAAGAAATACGAGTGCACACGCCTCGCTGGAAGGAACAAAAGCAGCTAACAGGTCTGGTAAGGATGAGCAAGCAACGAGTGTGAAACTAAAAAATTGAATTGTGCAGCTTTTATTCAGCAGCTACTACATCTACATCGAGAACGCAAGAAGTGAACCAAAAATTTAATTACGTTTGAAATAGCAGAATTTACATTTCCATGAGACCGCCTTAATCCAGAATAAACCACACCCCCTACCTGTTGAAAACGCAGAGGTGTACGCCAAGCATAAACTACAGTAATGCACAAGACACGGGGATATAGCAAAACGTGCCAGAGAATTCATGCAATAAAGCAAATATTCATTTGGCACTTTTATTTGTCATTAATAAGACATACACAATGAAATATACAGAAAAAGACAAAAAAAGAGGTGGTGACATGAGAGACATGAGAGACAGGTGGTGACATGAAGCAACATGAGAGGCCGGGGCTGAGCAAGACGGTCAATGTACAGTCGCGGCCACTGTTAGAGGGAACGCGGCACGCGTGGCCGCTCTCTTCGGGCCACCAAGCGGGCGCCGCGCGAAGTATTGCGGCGCAAGCGCAATCAGCGCCAGAGGCGGAGTTGGCTGCGCGCCGTCTGCTACGGTGCCTCCCACTTTGCCGCACGCGCTCTGGTTCAAAATTCCAAAGCACGCGCGCAATCTAGGTTTCGCCGCTCGAGGCGAAGTGGGAGGCACCGTAGCAGACGACGCGCAGCTAACTCCGCCTGTGGCTCTGATTGCGCTTGCGTCGCAATAGTTCGCACGGCGCCCGCTTGGTGGCCCGAAGAGAGCGGCCACGCGTGCCGCGTTCCCTCTAACAGTGGCCGCGACTGTACATATGTTGGCCACACCTTCATCAGACGTCACGTGATGTGGTGAGCCTTGCACTGGGATCCATACGAAAGCCTGTCACTGTTCTTTCACTCAGGCGCCTGCAACAGAGAATATGAGAAACGGTCAACAAGGCTAGATGCAAATCGAAACTGCCACTATCTGCAATGCACTGAGAACACAATTGCCATTGATATACGCACAATTGTGTCAAGAAAAAAAACACACAGCCCTGAAGGCGTGAGGCCGACACAACGTCAAAAACAACCAAAAGAATGAAGGCATTAAGGGACACACAAGTGCTCCAGCTTCTTTTGTCATCTTCCATTTTCCGTGGCTGTGTGGCCTTCGCCATTTTGTTTCAGTTAACCTCCAATTACGCCGCTGCGTCGTACATTCAATTGTGGTGCATTATGCATGACACGAGTGACGCCTGCCCTAATTGATTCAAGTATGCAAGTACTGTACGAACTCTAATGTAACATGCAGCTTTTTTACAATAAAACGGGCCGGAATATTGGCGGCACGTTCCAATGATGCATGCTAGAATCACGATATTTGACACTCGAAGGCACATGAAGACGTGTTCGAATTAAGGGAAACTAATCAAACGAAGGGCTTTCCTGCAATGGCGCCCCTGCGCTTAGCTTGCCGAGGAGTGGAATAAGTCATGAAGACTTTTTATTCTGAAATAACACTGGCATGTTACCATCTGCGCTCCATTCGGAACATATACAGCGCAAACCGGTCGTGGTGGAGCTCAAAATCAAGCGACATGAACTCGCAACAAGATGCGCTTTTCCACATTCTGCATTTTCGGTTTTCCACTCGATTCTAATGCGCAGGCATTTCATGGGCTCATTTTATCAGAAAAAAGGTGCGCGTTTAGAATCGTGCAAACGTGTTACTTGCAAAATAGTAAGCACCCTTTCCTGTACAACATCACGTGCTGCATAACTACTGCACCACTCAGCATTAACATACACACTCCTTTCCGCCACGCTTGCATAAAATGACATGACCAGTGTCTACTAGTAGTGACAAACCGTCGCAATGCGTCAAGTGCCTAAACCATGATAAGGTACGCTGTAGCCAGGAAATCCGGAATAATGCTGACCACATAACGTTGCTTAAAGGGACCTAAATATAACTACGTGAGAATTACCATTACATGTCGCCCCTTTCCAAATGCATCCCCCACGGCTAGGAACTCAATCTGCCATCATCGAGTTAAGCAGGTCAGCACCGTAGCCACTAAATTACTACGCTGCCACATTTGACAGTACATAATCAAGCTGTAGTTTGTACCTTTGGTGCCTGAGGGCAGAAGGACATGTCACCGACGTCCTGGACGCCACTGGATGCCAACTCCGCTTCTCGCTGGGCAGGGGCAGCGTTGGCCAAGAACACGAGTGGACTGTCACCCGACACGATGTTTTGCTCGGTGGAGTGTGAACCCGTAGACACGGCGGTGGCCACTGGCTTCTCGAAGGCATGCCCGCTCTCCGGTGATGAAGAGCCCTGGTCGACTGACCGCTCCGGGCTGGACGAGGCTGCCTGGACGGGAACCTAGAGCATGACAGAATGAACGCATGTATTATTAACTTTCTGAGGTTTTTTTCATATCACCATGATAGGTGTATACGCGTGCGCGAGTAACGCTCGCTGCGTAGTTTTGTTTATCATTTCAGTCATTTGGCTATTCATAGCCCGATTTGCATCCAACTTTGTTTCCTCTTTTTCCATTTTTATTTATTTAATTATTTATTTATTTATTTATTTATTATTCATTTATTTGACACAGCGTGTCTCCTGTACTCACGTGTTTAAATGTCTCGTTCTTGATCTTATGCGTCTTTCTTAAATTGATGCTTTGGCAGTATTACTTGTATGCCCACTCCTGTATGAGCCTTCGGGCTTACAGTATAAATAAATAAATAAATAAATAAATAAATAAATAAATTTACGCCAGCGGTTTCCCGTTTTGCAAGGTCTTTGACAAAAGGGACATTTTCGACTGCGTACTTGAAATGTTGTGCAATAACAATTACGCATGCTCACAGGGAGAACCTGTCACCTTGTAGGACTTAGATATGTTTGAAAGTCAATCGTGTTAATAGTTGCAGGGAGATAAACAGAAACGATTTATAGCTTCAGTGCGCGACATGGTGTGCGGCAACCGGCGAAAACGATTTTGGAGGCCGAAACTAAGTCGCCAATCTTTGGACAGTGTGCCAGCCAATCTGGAATCGAATATGGCGACACCCGGTCGTTCACTTGCATTCATGATGGTGCTAGCAGCCTGGTGGCCTCTGTTGTACGTATTGCCCATCTGCCAAGTGATGGCTTATACAGTACAGTTCATCTTTGCACTTTGTCAGAGGACAGAAGGACGCTCCGTTGAAGCTGTCCGTTACGAAAACTCCGGTATAGCAAGTACATTCACGAGATGTTTAGTATTACTCAGTCTCAAACAAAGTGTCAGCATACATCTTTGTTGACAACAACGATCCACGTACCACTTGGTCCTGCTGGCGGGCCGTCGACGGTGGTGCCGACGCTCCCACTGTTACCTGTCCTCTAGTGGCAAGTGGGCCTGAAGTGGGCTGCGCTGGCTGCGGCGATGAAGGCGGTGTCCTAGGGATGCCGCGGATACCCTCTAACGTCCCGTATCTGAGCAGCAACAATGCCTTAGCTGCCTCTATTTCGGCGAAACTCCATCTAGTGAACGGGTCGTGGGGCTCGGCCTGCTCCTCCGGTTCAGAGGGCGGAGGTGGTGGCTGAGGGGACTCAGAGGTCGTAGGTAACGGAAGTGTGGGAGGCTCGGACGACGATTCCATGAGGCAATGCATCGAGGACCAAACGTTTGAGGCAACGGTGGGCGACGGCGCTGACACAGCCATCGAGTCACCCTCACTGCCAGCATCGCCCTGCGAAACAACAGAGTGAGAGGTCAACCGTTACCCTCACGTTCGATGACGTGAGTACACTAAGCGAGTTATTATGTGGTCACGCCGGTACATCACGATACATCGACTGAGTGCAAAAACGCAACTCGAGACAAAGAAAAGAGCTGGAACTGCACCATGACGTTCTCGTAGCAACGCTGTATTGAACAGTTAACACCTCGATCCAACGCGTTTGGTAATACTGGCTATTTTCTTCGTTATACTGGGAACCTGTTAAATGAAAATTTGAGATTTTATGCTATGCAAGGCTGCAGAAAGAATCTTTCTTTTTTTTTACGCGAAAATTCCACAAGAATCTTCGAACGATAGAGCAGTGCGAAAAAAACATAACTTCAGCAACGTTTACAAATGGTTTCATGTTGTACCAGAGATCGGGCGGCGACGGTATAACACGCCGTTGAAGCCATCATCGCCGACTTCATAGCAAAACACTTCCATAACTTTATAAAGTGCACAGCCACGCGGCAATAACCACGTCAGCTAAGAAAAACAAAACTCAGTAAAAGCACCTATTAGTTCTGATTGCTTTCGCTGAGACCTAACCGTCAGAAAATACAAAAACAGCTTGTTTCTTGTCATGGTCGTGGGAAACCAGTTGTGCAATGCCCAGAGGCAACCAGCGAAGCCTTTCTTTCGCTCGCCGATCGTGATCACTTGAGATCCTCCGCAATGACACCAGTACGATGGCAATCTCGTGCAAGATAGGCGACAGGCCGCTAAATATCCATGCACTTCTACAACTACGCATGCTTGTTCCTTGAGACTGCGATAGGAAAACATCAATTCGGCCACTGATGGGCGACGATGGTAACACGATAAACAGAACCATGCCTGAGCACGGTTCTGTATTTGAGTAGTCGAAGTGCGCCGGGCGATCGCAGCACTGACACGGATTAAAGCGGACAACGGAGCCAGATGAGCAGGCAAAGGATAGAAGCACACAAGCTAATTTTGTTAATCTGCAGGGTCATTCCAAACACAGAAACATACGCTCAACTTTCAAGGCCAGCTTTCTTGGAATGGGCCTCTTTTATTTATTTTTTTTTGAGTGATTTCGAGAAAGGCAATAGCTCAGTAATCGCACTTCAGGTTTGTGCGCTCTTTCATTCTGTTCCCAAATTACTCTGCCAGGTCACAAACTTCCTTTGTTTAACTTGGTAAACATCATTTTTATTCCCTAAATAACCTTTGATGAATGTTGTTATTACTGGCTACATCTATTTCAAAGCTTTGGTATATATATATATATATATATATATATATATATATATATATATATATATATATATATATATATATATATATATATATATATATATATATATATATATGGGCTTTGTATCCCTTTCCGTAACATTTCTACCAAGAACACATTACAGTGAATTTCAGCTTCCTACTATGTTTAGCGATTTCTCCAGGCTCTTCCTCGGCCAAACACATGAAGCACCTATTTAGAAATCGTCAATCTGTAACTAATTAACGAAGCTTTACGTGACTTTGCATTTCCTTTAAGTTACTTCATGTAAATATGCCCTGACGGTTTTATTACAAACGATTCAGTTCGGTCTTATCTTACCCTTCCGTTGGCCTCGGAGGGTTCACCCACGTCCCCATCACCAGAAGAGCTGGCAGGTGACTGCGGCCGCAAAACCTCGGGCATGCACTGGTCGCAGCCCCCAGCGCAAGCACACTGCTGCTCCTTCTTGGGTTTCTTGTCATCGTTCCTTTCAGGAATCAGGTAAGCTGCACGCAGAACAACATTGTTTGAACGAAGACGTACATATGTACACAAAATGTATAGCATCTACCGACCATATGTTTTACATAGCGGTCAACAAGCAGTGCTTGCTGCTTATTGAGTACATGCATGCGCAGCTAGTTAGCTACATACTCCACTAAGCCTCGTTGTGTTTTTTCCCGGGTGCCATCACAGGAAAGTTATGGGGCTCAGCAGGTTTCAAGCTGCTGATACACACAAACCTGTTGTGTCTGGACCATCACCGCAGTTTCATCACCAGGTCACTAGTGTGCGGGTGTGTGACACGAGTAAAAAAAAGGCATGAGCCGCAACCTGCTTCGACCGCCCACACACGGAGGAGCATGTGGCAATAAACATCCCTCGCCCCCGGAAACTTGTCTTTCCCTTTGTACGAATCACGCAACACAAAAAAAGGACTCAGTCCCGACCGTCCATCATCAGAAACAGTGGCCCCCTGTTTTGGGAAGGGCTACTTGCAGAGCTATGTTGGTGATTGATTTGTGGGGTTTAACATGCCAAAACCAGATCTGATTACGAGAGACGCCGTAGTGGAGAACTCCGGAAATTTCGACAACCTAGGGTTCTTTTACGTGCACTGACATCGCACATCACACGGGCCTCAACATTTCGCCCCCTCGAAATGCAGCCGCAGCGGCCGGGATTCCATCCCGCGACCCTTAGATCAGCATCCGAGTACAGTAGCCACTATGCTGCATTAATTGTGGCCGTAGCGCCGAAAAGAGAGCAGCGAAGGAACACGTCAGTGTGTGAGACAACCGACAACGCTATCAGCTGATACTTAGCGCACTTTTTGTCTTCGTTGTTTGTGTCCTCTAAGTGCCATGGCTTTAATCAATGTTATGAAGCTCTGAGTTGTACAATTCCCCAGCAGACATAGGGGAAGCCAGTTCTATGGCTCACCGTAACATCATTCCCTTGACTATTCAAATGTTATTTGAGGCAGGCGCCTTGAGCAATTCGGAAGATCCAATCTACAAGTCTAACTTCGCTTACTTCTTGCTGTTGTGTGCACAACCACCAACTCCGCTAACCTGATCCGGTATACAAAAACGTAGCAAAGTAAAACAGCGTTTGCTACAAGCACACAATAAACCTTATGTAAGAACAATAGGACGGATTTGCAGGCTAGTTGGTCAAGCTTCGGGGAAAAAACAGCGCGAACACAAGGACGACGAAAAAAAGGAACATACACCACACCACGGAGCGCTGACTGTCAACTGATTTTATGTCGGCGAAAACGTACAGTCACGAGCAAAAGTTTGGATACCATGGCACCAGAAAGAACTTTAAATTCCAAGTAGCAAAGCTCTACAACATGGAATCGCACCACTGCATTGCATTGGTCGAACAAGTGCACCTAGGCTGAACCACCTGATTTAAGCCAACTTACTCGGACTGCAAAGAAAAATAGCTGTTTGTGGCACCCATTGGTCTCCAAACTTTTGCTCGCGACTGTACATATTTACATACGTACGAGCCTCGTCACAAGTGTTACACACTGATAAACACAAAGGAAGATGAAAAGGTCATCACCTCATGATAAAAACGCACACGGAAGTATATGCAAATGTCATCACCACAACATGCTTCTGTTCGCGCTGTTTTTTTCCTCGGGACTTATGCAAGAAACCCTAACAAAAACAAAAGGACTCACATTGTATGTCCTCGATGCGGTACACACGGTGTGAGGAGGTGCCCTCTTCAAGGCGACGGAGATTCGGCAGCTTTCGGAAGGCTGCACGCAAACGCTGTTTGGCCATCACCATTTGGTTGCGCTCGTTGTCTTTCCAAGTGCCTTTCAGGATGCACCAGTCCTGAAATAGGGTTGCCGGGTGAGCGTGCATACTCACAAGGGTGAGCACTGGAGTGCTTAAACAGGCGAATGATGCCAATTTGCTTAACCAATTCGGCAACTATTTTGCAGCGTACTACAGTACATAACCAACTCCTCAACATTGCAAAGTTATCAATTCCTTGCGTCTACTCAATGGAAGAACATGCGCCGCATTTGTACGAATGTAACACCATGTCCCTCACATTATATTCGTGTTCATGTCATGAATATAGCGCGAACTTTTTTCTCGATCTCATTTTTTTTTTTCAAATACCTTCATCCTTGGATCATGTCTCATATTATTTAGCGGGTTTGTGGCGCAATATAGCACACTTTATTCCAATCCGCGCTTGAAATGATCGTGCGTAGGAACACACTGCAGTTCCGACGCTCATACAGTGCCTCAATATTGGTGTATGACCACGTCCATCGCTGTTGAAGTATGAGCCACCAGATTGTGTAGCGGCTGTTGCATGGCGTCCCTAGCGCTACTATCGCCGCGAGGGTCATGGTGACAAACTGTAGATCACTACACCCCCATATTTAAGAAACGGGCGATCCTGCTGTCTGTAAAGAGGGGAGATTCTCAGACTCTAAGCCAGTCTACTACTCAAGGCTTGAGAGAGTCCCATGATTGCATCTTTCAAGCCGCACAGACCCACAAAGCAACCCGAAACTCGAATAGGACCTCGCAGAATACGTCAGGGAACAAGGCAGGCAGTTCTTTGAACGTGAACACTGAGCTTGAGCAACCCAAAGCCAGGAATAACAATCGCCAATTGATGTCACCGGGTCGAACGAAGCCAGAGTCAGTTGGCCAGGGTGCTCAAAGGATAAGCAGTGCTTGGGCACCTTACCACCTGCAATAGTGTCACAAGCATTCCTCATGTGCTACGCTCTCTCACAACATCGACGGCACAGATGACGACGCGGTTTCTGTCGAGAGCAACGAGGACGTGAGCAGCTATGACGAATGGTCGGGCATGCACGCATCTTCTATTATTTTCTGGCAGCTGAAACAACAAATGAGGCCCTGCAGGCAATTAACTTTTGATTGCGGTTTACACTTGCATTACTTCACATTACTACTTTAAAGGGACCCTGCATTACTATTTCAACTGCCGTCTGCAGTGTGTGTAGTATCGAATTCTGAGATGAACGCAAAAAGAATTATGCAAATCGGTCGGCTAGAATTGGAGTTATTAGTCCATGAAGTTCAAAGCACAAGCAGACAGCATAAAAACAACATTCCCTTTCGTATTTCGCTCTCCCGCTGACGTCAATGGTCACGTCCAATAGCAACGCTCGTCGTATAGAGTACACCGTGGTATAGAGCAACACCGGAAGACACCGGGAGCAGAGCGCGCGCGCGCAGATAACGTCCGGCCGTCAACATACGTCCGGCCCTCAACACTATCAGATATCATATCGTCTGGCCGTCAACATATGATAGTGTACGTGTCATATGGACGCGCAAACCTTTGCAGAGCGCGCCTAGTGTCGTTTTGCAAGTAATGTCAGATACCTGCTTCCTATCTCACGGAGCATAAAAACTATTTTAGTATATTTTGGTAGTGGATAGCTTGGACCAAGCAGACACCACACGTTTGTTAACAAGCACCTTGGATAGTCAAGCCAATCAGAACGCCCAGCCTGGTCCCGCCAACGTCTTCACTCCATGTCCCTTCCTGTAACGAAAATCTCCGTTGCGTGTCGCCTCAGTTCAAACAGGAGGCGATTTTGGGCGGGTTTGTTCGCCGAAATAAAGTTATAGCCACTTTGCTTTCGGCGTTTCTGCTCTCTCTCAGATATCCACGCGTGGAACAGTTCTAGAATCAGTGATAAAGACGGCCTGCTCAATTTGTGTCGCAGGGCCCCTTTAACATGTATTTTTTTCTTCTTTTCTCAAGAGACCAAAGGTACCCCCCTAGCGTTATATTTAAGGTCTCATTATTTACGTTAAATACCGCATGGCAAAGTAACAGCAGGACACGCCCTTCATGCAGCGAATTTTGCCCCTACCAACAACCAAGTAATTTCGCCTCAAATATCAAATTTTAGCGCCTGCAGCAGCCGGATCCACTCCCATGGCGACCCCACTCACAACAGAGCGCGAAGCAATGGCATCGTGAATGGCATACACGATGTGGTGACCTTGCTTCCACAGAGTGCTGCCAGCAAACGAGAGGAACCGAGAGGAGAGTGAGGCCCGTGCACAAGAGCGCGGGCTCAACTTCCCTCTCAACTCCCCTATGCCATTCGAGTCATTGATGCGATTCGCAAAGCAGCACCTCCTTTCCTCTTCCCTACAGACCTCATGTTCCCAGTGGCTTGCACACCGGCAGGGCAATCCACTCACTACTGTAGCTTTCCATGCCTTTCTTTTATTATTATTATTATTAACGCGAAGGGGATTCTTGGCTAGTTTGGCGACAGCCCGCTCTCAGCTGCCGTCCGCAAAAGCCGTGCCCAGAAAGCACGCGACCTCTCCCAGCGGAAGTGACGCCGGCGCCAACACTAGCCGCAGCGGCCGTCGGCGCAACCTCTGCTCCAACTGAGTTACCTACAAGAGCATGCGGCCGCGTTTCTGCGTTGGGTTGGCGAAAGCCCGCGCCCAGCTGCGTGCCGTCGGCGTAGCGACACAGATCGCGAACGTGCCAGCTAGTCCATCGTTACTCGCCGCCATGCGTGCAGAGTTCGATCTCGAATTGAAGAAGCCCACTGATGCCATCACGCCCACTGATGCCACTGATGCCATCACATCTCTGCGAGATGTGACGTATATCTCCACTTACTACTCGGATCACAAGGTCATGGTGGTGTCTATGTGCCCCGGCCCAAGTACGCCATCACCGGAACGATAACAAGTCGATGACACCTGTGACTGTCTAATAACGCCACCCACAACGCCACGGCGGTGGCACTACTTCGATATGCCCGAGGAAGGCTGCATATACCGCCTGGATGACGGAATAGAAGGGGACATGTGAAGTGCCGACACCACTTTGGTGGTATCAAATCATTTAAATAAACACACTCCGGCCTCCCACATTGCCTCATTCTTTATAACACAACTCTACAACACCAGTTTGCTACACCCATCTGCAACAACAATCTAGCCAAAAGGAACGGTTTCGCGTTCTCATCTCGTAAGAATATGCTTAGGGACCGTCACACTTTTTTTTATTTTGCCATCCGGCCATTCGCGGTCACTTTCTTTTTTTTCTTTTCACGCGGCACATACGCGTGCTAGTTGACTCCCATATCCACTCATATGCCTATATATGTATATATGGCTATATATGGTACTTGTCTGTACGTGGCCGTAATTGCCCAATACGTGTCAGTCTTGCATGACATTCTTCGTGTTGGTCTTTCATTGTCACGTGTGTTTCTGTCACGATTTCATCAGATACGGCCACACACGGGCACGTACCATATATAGCCACATAAGCCCAATTCCTCGTATCGCCATATATGGCAGTTTTGTAAGCGACCATATGCGCATTCTTGGATAGATCTAACATTAGTCACATCAACATTAATAACATCATACGCATGGCAGGTTATTGATACTGATACACTATCAGATCACAAATATATAGCTTTTCAATCCTCTGTACCCCAAGTACACGCCACTAAAAGACTTACCAACTTCGGTCGTGCGAAAATCTTGGACACGATCAAAGAAACACAATGGATCTCAAAATTAGCTAACTGCTCCTTTTCCAACCCCACAACCTTAGGCCTCATACTAAACCAATTTTACACCTTATACAAGAAATTGGAAGAATAGCACTCCCGGCCATTGTGGCAAAACTAAAGCGGAAGGAAATACATGGTGGACACCTGACCTCACACAAACGAGGAAACAAGCTCGTGCAAGCCGCCGCCGATACCAAAAAAAAAAAAAAAGATGCGCCCTACTACGCACTCAATATCGCGAACAATATTCCGATGCATTCCAGTCGTATAAAAATTAAATTCGCAGTGCGAAAGAAACCAGTGAAAAGGACACATGTCATCAACTAACCAAATTAAATCTATTAGGACAACCATTTAAATTGGCATTCCAGAAAAATCGTCCCCACTCATTTCTTCCTGCTCTTCAAAAAGAGGACAAACTCAACACTCAGTTCTGAAAATCTTCTACTCCATACATCTATTTCCAAAGCCATCGTAACCGAGGATGCAGATTACCACCGTCGCTTAGGACTGATATCAACAAGCCCCTATTTAAACTCGGTTGATGACAGCCCTTTCACTCACAATGAAATTAGACACGCTATTACATTAGGCAACCCCCTAGCAGCACCTGGGCCAGACAATCTCACAAGTTCATTCAACAATTATTTCAGTACCACGTCGTGTTTTTCCCAACTCTTTAATTCTTCATTACAATTAGGGTACTTCCCGCCAATCTGGTAAACATGTAACATTACATTCATCTTAAAACGCGGTCGTCCACAGAATTTACCGTCATCCTCCCGTCCCATAGATTATAATGAATTCGCTTTTTGCAAAGGTACTCGAACGCCTTCTAAACGGCCGTCTTTATTACTTTCTACACAATAATAACCTGATCCTCCCATATCAGTATGGCTTCACGAGCTCTAAAGGTTCAATTATGGCTCTAGTAAATCTTCGCAACAAACTTACCGCTCTAAAATCAACCAAAACACCAGCTGTTCTCCTATCATTAGACTTCAAAGGTGTATTGACAGTGTGTGGCACGATGCCGTAATAGCTTTTCTCAAAAAAACACAACTGCCCTCGTAACTTATTACAACTCCTACAGTCCTTTTTTCAGCGTCGTAAGCTAATATACCCAGCCCACTCGGGAACCAGCCACAGCGACGCCAACAATTCAGAAGCCCACAGGAAACACCAATCAGTCCACTATTATGCAATGACGTGCTCAACCTCCCACTGCCCCAAAACACACACATATAAGCTTACACCGACGACACTGTAATATTAATCCACGAAACATCACGTCTAAATCTCCAAACACTATCGGAAAACGTCCTCGAAACAATAATTGACTGATCCACTAAGCTAACAATCAGCACCGCAAAATCATACTTCGTATTTTTCAATAATGGCCACAAGGGAACTTTTAAGCGACAGCCAAGCATTACAATGGATGGCAAATTTTTAAAACTGAAATCTCAAATTAAACTACTCGTCATATTATTCGACAACACTTTAAACTTTCACTCTCACGTCGTGCACCTTAAAGACAAAGCAGAGACTTCCACAACCACACCTTTGAAGTTTGTTAAACTATGTATCTCTACGAGCCCTTCTGTGAAACATCGCTTATACAGACAGGTCATCCTCCCAGCCTTTACATATGCATCTCCGTGTTGGTGGCCCTCATGTCCATCATCGTACCTCAAAGCGACAGTTACTCCCCTTCAACGATACCTCCTGATAAGACTTACGGGTGCATTTTTACTACCCGTATTTCATCACTACAAATACTTGCTAACTGTCCACCATTAACTCTGGAATTAGACACACTGAATGCTGAATACTCCTTATTTACAGAAAAACATTTAACCCTTTACCACACAACGACATATCACCCAAACCTAATACAAGATCCGCACAACATTAGGACGCATCACCCCAGTCAGAGAAATATACATTCCCATTTCACAAGCCTTTACAACATCCAAATATGTCTGTAACCATGACAATAGCAGCACTTCTAATCATGTAAAATACAACCTAAAAATCACCACATTTCCGAAAACCTACCCGCCAAACAGCTCACACTCTCTCACTCCCTTGATATACCCTCAAAAATGGCAGATTCGCGTGTAACCACAAAACCCCTTAAACACTAGGGAGCATCCCCGCTGAAACACCACATCTGACACATGCTGGCATAAGCTTTCACTTGTTACCCTGATACAGACACTCCATTTATTCTGATCCGAGGGTCGCGGGATCAAATCCCGGCCGCGGCGGCTGCATTTCGATGGAGGCGAAATGTTGAGGCCCGTGTGCTGTGCGATGTCAGTGCACGCTAAAGAACCCCAGGTGGTCGAAATTTCCGGAGCCCTCCACTACGGCGTCTCTCATAATCAGAACTGGTTTTGGGACGTTAAACCCCACAAATCAATCAACTCCATTTATTCTTATCCTCTCAATCCTTTTTTTTTTTTTAGACAATTGGTTTCTTTAAAAATACTCTTCTTTGGGATATTTCCCCACCTCATTTATTTTCCTAATTGGCTTTAAGCCCGCTATACATTCGGGTGGTGCGGGCACCCCACATTTCTATTAATCTTTTTTTCTTTAGCTTGAGGGACACACTAGCACTACCACATAGGTTTACATGGACTACTCAAACATCAGTGCCCTTCACCAGCGCAGTGCTACAAAATAACTGATGGAACTTTACATGGCAAAACCATAATACCATTACGAGGCACAGCCGTAGTGGAGGGCTCCGAGAACATTTTGACCGCATGGTGTTCTTCATGCGCACCAAGATGTCGGAAAATGCATGTTTCCTGCATTTAACCTCCGTCGAAATGGGGCCACCATGACCAGTATTTTGATCCTGCGACCTCTGGCTTCACAACCCAACAGCCTTAGCGCTATGCTGCCATTGCAGGAGGCACCAGCAGCGCACGGAAGAGAGGGAAGCTCACCCGAAACACACTAGGTGCGTCCGGATCGAAACTTTTCTTGCCCTGGTGGGTCCAATCGATCCTGAATACTCCCTCCGTGCGGTCCAGCCATTCGAGGTCCTCGCCGTATAGGCACTGGTCCAAGCGCGGAATCAGGAAATCCCGCAGCAAGAGACAGTTCCGAGGTCTCCTGTTGGCACCATCGGCGCCACGTTTGGCGCCGCGCTTGTTCTCGGGAGCCGCTGCTGGGGCACCCGTGTCCGCGTCGCTAGCCTCGCTCCTCTCGGGTTTAGCCATGCTGTCGGTAAACAGTAGCATTATGCAACACATCTCCTTACAACGGGCACTTAAGTACGACATATCGAATTGCAGTGTTACACTTAGATACAAAGGACTAAATTACAGGGCCAGCAAGCGAGTCAGAACACACTTGCAGTAGAATTCTCAACACAGTAGATCCCTGAAAATGGTGGTAGTGGCTCCGACATACAATCTAGACATGCCACATTCGAAATCTAAATATGTCCCGCTATCTCGAAGGTCGTGTCAAGGAACTTGCACCTAAGAGCATGCCCCCGTCGTCTGCCGCTTCTTAAAGCCATTAATGGCAGATTTTCACTTCCATAAATAGCTCCTTTCTAGTGTGTATTTATTTTTTTTTTCGTGATACTTCTGCTGTAATATTGAAACACTGCACTCTGAATTGAAGTAACGACACAGTATCAGAAAACGTGCGTCTACTTGCTGCTATTGACAATTCTGTTCCAGTAGGCTTGCAGCGGGCCCTTCATCGAACCCTTCGAAAACCATGTTTTTCAGACTGTAAGATGTAGCGTGCCAGCCTCACCAATTTGTTAACTGGTTCACCTTAGGACATGCTAGAACAAATCGATCGGTCCACTGCAGTGAAATAGATTCACTTCTGGGGTTTTACTTCCCGAACCCAGCTTTGATCATAACAGACGCCGCAGTGGAGGGCTCCAGAAATCTGGACCACCCTGGGCACCCATGATGGGCAAGAGTTGCGGATTCGATCCCGCAACTTTCGCATCTGCAGCCTAGTACCAAAACCACCAGGCCACCGTGGCTGTGCACGCACTGCAGTGAAATTCTCAAGCCCTTTCCCCAATGCGGACAGGAACTGCAAAAGCTACCGTCATCAATATGTGCTTACGTAAAGTGACTTGGGCTGGAGTACATCCGGAACGTTCTCAAATCCGCCTCTCCCACACTCTCCCAGCAAGTCTCTTAAAAACGCCAATGCACATGGTCAGCTCCTGTTCATGCATGGACAGTGGTCCTGGGTGCCCTTTTTCTACTTCGAGAATGGGAATAACAATTGTCGTTCATTCACGGCTCTTCACGTTCACACCATCCTGCTGCCCCAAGGAAGAGTCGACTTTGAGGCGAGCAAGGGCGGCCCTTTGCCATTGTCCGAAAACCGTTTCGCCTACCACAACTTAAAGTGACAAGGGTGGCTTGAGCATGAACAAGCCGTTGAAGAAAGGAGACTACTTTCTGCGGTACTTGTCCATGGGTGCTGAAGAAAGGCAATGAAAGAGTAGAAAGGAGAGGAGCTTGTGGACCACCTGGGGTTCTTTCACATGCGCTGACATTGCACAGTACAAGGGTCCCAGTCATCTTCACCTGCACTGAAAACGCAACCGCCAAGGCTGGGTTTCAACCCATATGCTTTGGGTCTGCAGTCAAGAACCACTACCAGTAGACTACTGTGATGGACAGTACTCTGATGGACTACGCTCTAAACAAGGCATACAATGACCGTGTAAACTAGATAGGATAGGACACCGGCACTAGAAAAAAGAGGCCCTATAGCGCAGGCCAACAGCTGCTAGAATTCATAACGAAATACTCCAATGCGCTTCCAAACATAATAATATTCTTCGAAGTACTATCCAATACTAACAAGCAACGATCGCCTTAGAAAAGCGTTTCCGGAAATACCAAGCGTCACCTACCGCCGTAATAGAAACTTTAAGGACCTGTTAGTACATGTCAAAGTAAGCCCTCAGAGCACCGCCAGCGTAATAACTTCCTTCCGTCCCAGATGTAAGACTTGCAAGCATATTCAAAATGATCTTAAAATTAAAAGCGCGGGAGAGTGACTATGTCTATCATATAAAATCCAGTTTCACTTGCACTAGTTCGAACGTTATTTACAAGTGGAATGTTCACTATGTCACAAGCAATACATCGGCGAAACTGGTCAACCAAATAATGCAGAATAAAAGGGCACCCCGCGGACCCCGCGAATCACCTACATACTACTATACATACGTCTACATACTCCATGTAAACCGCTCGCGGAGGGAGAGAAAATACAGGGAGTCCTATCTCATACAACTTCAATACCATCCAGCCTACAGGCATAAACATTTCAAAGGGAACCTTTGTGTCCATTAGATACAAAGAAGGGGGGGGGGAGGGGGGGCTAACAAAGACGACAAAAGGTTAAGGTATGTACAAGCTAACAATGTTTCTTCCCCAAAGTCCACTTCCAGGTGTGGATTCCCCATCCACTTGGAAGAGAACAACAGGTTTAAACACTGTAGTCACATTTTTAGCAAAAAGCTTTCCGGGAAATGCACTGCTGGTGCGGCGCAGGTGGTGTGGGCTGAGAGGGGGGACACATAGCTCCAACAGCTGTACCTAGGGTATGTGTTCCTTTCTTCATCCAGCTTTCAAGGGCTAAGCACACAATTTCGAAGATATGTACCTGGAGCGGATTCTTAGTCACGCTAACACCTGTCACCAAACTTCCCTTAGACACCACTGGTCTGGAGAGGTGCCCTCACTTTCTCCTTTACGGCCTCAGCAGCTGCAGCGAGTACAATGGATGTGCGGCCGGGAGCAATGTGAATTTGCCTGGAGCTACACTTGTGCACCACAAAAAGCTGTTTTGAAAATTTTAATATTGCTTCTCTGGGCCCATGCTGCGTACTGTACATCTGTTAACCACAAAATTCAGGCAACACGAGGCTACGCAGCGCGTGTTCGAAACATTCCGCTGCCCGCTGAAAAGATCCAATGCAATTCTGTCTCATCTGAATTTCACACAAACTGAAAATCGGATGAGACAGAATTGATCCGCATACAATTACCATCTCGCTCACGTTCACATTGAGCAATGCAAGCTACCCTAGCCAACAGGCACCTAACGTAAAGCGAAAAATGCTAGACGAATAATGATGTTACAAATGCTATTACCGTTTGAACACGCACTGTAAGAGACCCCACTATCAAATCGCCTTTATTAATACTTCATATGTCTTGTCTTTGTATCTACCAGGGTGGATTCACGACTCAAACTTGTTCATCGAACCACGCTACACCAGTGTTTTTGCATGCTGTCATAATATAAAGCATGCCCAATTGACAATTTGCAAAAAAAAAATGTAAGTTGGCTTTCCGGCATGGATGCTTCCCAGCCAAAAAGCTCTTGTCTAAAGATTGCTTATTTGCTCTAAACTCATTCACGTTTGCACACTCTATCTCACCTGCACAAGCAACACAAAAGCTTCTCAGAAATTTTGTGGGGAGTGAGCCCACTCAAAGCAAGCTGGACAGTTTACAGAGAGAGGGGCAGAAGTGCAAAAAGAAGGAAAGGCAGGAGCAAGTGCTGCAGCAGGAATGGCGTGACGAATGTGCGGATGTGCAGCAGGAATGTGCAGCAACACAAAAGCTTCTCAGAAATTTTGTGGGGAGTGAGCCTGCTCAAAGCAAGCTGGACAGTTTACAGAGAGAGGGGCAGAAGTGCAAAAAGAAGGAAAGGCGGGAGCAGGTGCTGCAGCAGGAATGGCGTGACGAATGTGCGGACGTGCAGCCGGAATGTGCAGCAACCAAAAGCTTCTCAGAAATTTTGTGGGGAGTTAGCCCACTCAAAGCAAGCTGGACAGTGTACAGAGAGAGGGGCAGAAGTGCAAAAAGAAGGAAAGGCGGGAGCAGGTGCTGCAGCAGGAATGGCGTGACGAATGTGCGGACGTGCAGCAGGAATGTGCAGCAACACAAAAGCTTCTCAGAAATTTTGTGGGAGTTAGCCCACTCAAAGCAAGCTGGACAGTTTACAGAGAGAGGGCAGAAGTGCAAAAAGAAGGAAAGGCAGGAGCAAGTGCTGCAGCAGGAATGGCGTGACGAATGGCGGACGTGCAGCAGGAATGTGCAGCAACACAAAGCTTCTCAGAAATTTTGTGGGGAGTTAGCCCACTCAAAGCAAGCTGGACAGTTTACAGAGAGAGGGGCAGAAGTGCAAAAAGAAGGAAAGGGCGGGAGCAGGTGCTGCACGCGAATAATGGCGTGACGAATGTTCAGCTGTGCACGCGGTTCGAGCGGGAAAGCAATCTGTGCAGGGAAATTTCGGCTAAGGGACATCCTTGCTGGAAAGGGAAGTTACAGATCTTTGCAAATGGTCAATTTCGCCACAGCCTAACCAGTACACTACGGTGTAAAAACTAATTTCGTACTGCCTAGTCCTCAAACGATAAATGAAATGCCTAATTGAAGGTAGAGCGATTGGTCTAGCCGAATGCAACGTCCCAACTTACTACTTGAACTTGTTAAAGCACAATAAATAATGGGAAGAAATGCTAAAAGCGAACTAAAAAAGCACTGCTTCTACAAATGCAACGAAGAGACGTCCAAACAAGATGTCGACATACGTGCACCTTTCAGGACTAAACAAATCAAGGTACTGCATACCTTGTCTTAAAACACCTGCAAATGAGGAACTAGCGGCCACCTGCCTTAGCTATTAAATGTACTTCGATAATTGTTATGGTTGAGTTGGGGCTTGCCACCCTCGCTCACAATGCACACCAGTAATGCATAGCATGACAGTTATGGCGGTGACTGCCCTTGAAGTGCTCTGCACTCGTTAAAGTAATGGATCTTAACCTGCCGTTTTCCCGTGGGGCTGTAAAGAAGTTTTGAAAAGCAGCACCAATTCAGCCATTTCACAAGACCAGTTATCTTAACCTGTCACCTGGAAGTGACAACTCGCAGAAATCCAAGTTTCATATCTCGCAGGTTACTTTCCGGCCAAGGGTCTTGTTCGCGGGATGCTTTCCTCCGTCTACGTGGGCCCCCCCTCATCTTCCAGAGGCAAAGGGTTTCCGGAAATCATAAACTATCAGGCCTCACAGTTGGACACAGTATTTTCAATGCTTAAGGTGTCTATAATGAATGACAGAACAGCTGCAATTAAAGAAGTACTGCCACAGGCCGCAAACACTTCGCTGAGAAACAGTGTGTAGCACAAGCACGGCCGTTCATCATAAGACATGCACGACCCCGCCGGTTCCTTCGAATTATAAAAACATTTGACAAGAAAAACTACAAGTCGACTCATCCTGGTTGGTATACGCGAATCCTAACCCTACAACCTTCAAATGAAAGATTAAAACTTCAAAACCAGTAATGCTGTTTGCAAAAGTGAAAGCCTCGAACGTAGTACAGCACCAAAAAGAGAAGAAAAAAAAACAAGAAAACAAGCGGCTGATGTTGATGCTCCCTTTGGACAGGACAAAGAAACAGGGATGCGCTAACACGCGCGAAAAAACACTGGCGTACGCTTGTTTTTCAGCGTAAACGGAAGAAATGGCTCTAAAAGCAAATGGACACATGCACAATTACCTCACTGCTGGTAGCACGCAGACTGGTGGTGCGGTGCTAAGACCTGCGCTGATGGCCGACTTGGAAACTCAATGCGCAAAAGAAACGTTCAACTAGCCGTAACAACAACAGGCGCACCACATTAAAATGAAACACTCACGCGTTGCTCTGCAACTCTCTTAACTAGATCACTCAGTTTCGGTAAAGTGGCAGCCTCGGAAGTATATTAAATCGCAAGAAACTTACCCTATGGACGCCTCGCAACAGCGTTGTCGGTACTCTCGAGCAGCCTGGTATAAGGTGACAAGGTGAAAGAACGAAAACCAGAACTGCCAGCTTTTAAACCTTTCGTTACCATCTGGAGGGAAGTCGCCAACTCACCTGATTGGCGGAGAGTTGTCCTCAATGCCGTGACTACAGTCTGTTTCAGCCCTCTTCGGCCAATCAGGAGGGCGAACACATGTTTAATCGTGCCCTTCCGCCGCTTGTCATTCGCCAGTGGCGGGCTCTGCAGTGGCCGCTGCAGCCCTGGGAGGAGGAAATTCAAGCGGGTGTGCACTTCGCCTCGCTTCGGAAGAACTCTGAGCTTGATGGTCTCGTAGCCTTGGCTCTGCTGCACGGAACTCCTGAAACAGACTGCAGCCGCGTAGCGGCAGCCCCCGGAACCACCCGTAGGCCTCGTTCCGGGGACGCCCGCTTTCACTGCACGTGTGACCGTAGCGCATGCGTGCGATTCGCTGTTTGTGTGCACCTTCAAACATTGTTTACCCTTTGATAGCGAAAACAAAGGAATCGCCCTGACTATTACTGGTAATAATTAGCGCTTTATGTTAGCAGTGTGAGCGGGCGCGCGTGTGCTGTCACAGATGTCTGGGGTGACTGCCTCCTCCATACGCCCCAAATTTTCCCACTGAGGAGTATCGACATCCTTGTCCATGAATAGGAGCTCATTGTCATTATGACGAGCTATATTAAGGCATCGTACACCGTGTCTTCATTTGTTAACCTTATGAACGAAAGCTCTTAACGCACACACCTGCTTCATCGACATGCCGCATACTTTTACGGTCGCCAAGGAGCGCACCCGTCGCGCCTGAGAAAGGTTCGTACACAGCGGCAGGAGAGCTTGCAACCGGCAGGATGAAACTGAGGAAAATGGCGTATAATATTACGTGTTCCTCGCTTTTAAGTATGCGTCCTGCTACTGTCTGCACAGCATGGATTTCGCGTATTCCATCGTTACACAAGCAGTGCTTTTCAGTGGTTTCACGGGAGATAGCGAGTGGGGTACCACAAGAGACAAGACCCGAAAACATGCTTCCGTGCCAAGGGCACACTTATTTTATACTGCTATTTTTAGTGGAACCACCATCGGTGTTTCAGTATGACCGCCTCACCCAAATGCAGATTTAAAACACGTGTTCTACCACGTGACGTTGGGCCTCGAGTGTGAGAAACATGTGCAGCGCCATCATTGTCATTATTTTCACACCTCTTGGCATACTGTAGAAGTGCTGGCAATAGTCTTCATATTAAATGCCTGGCAGTTAGGTTTTCAAACATAGAATACTAAAAGCATCCTATCCTCTCTACAAGATTCTCGAGCATACAGAAGCGTGCAAGAAAGAAGTGTAGTTAGAAGAGCTGTGCTGACGCATTTTGGAACCAAATGGCAAGCCTGGTATATAATATTGCGTACATAACGTTCACTAAGCCATTATCAGAGCAGAGAAAAAACTACCAATGAGTTTCAACCCGGCATATTCATCCACTGCGCAGTTGTATAAAACGAAAACAAGCGCCTGATACAGCACCACAAGTAGAAATAAATAAAAACACGAAGGTTAAAAAGTTAAAAAGCGGCCACAACGCGGGACAAAACGTGATGTTAAGTGAACATCAGTGATCTGTAAACACCTAGGGTTCGGAGATCAGGCATTTGCCATTGCAGTGAATAAACGTGAGGATATATTCAAGGCGACGTTGAACTCCTTGTCAAGCGACTTTATTTCCAGGTTGTAACAGTCGATTTGTTGCTGTACAACCTTGAATATGCCGTGTTTAACGGCCAACACGCAGACAGAGGAGGCGAGCGGACCAAAACATCCTGCACTGCAGGTCGAATTTCAGTGCATTTGATACGTAGGGCAACAGCCTATTTCGAGAAAAGCAAGGATGGTGCAGCGATGCATTTGTAAAGATGCCTTCCACTGTTATTTTTAGAACACCTTTTTGTCCAACGCATCTAACCGCGTTAACTTATAATTAGTAATGCGCGTCTCATAATTTAATGTGCGTTTTATCTTCGGGCTGAACAAGAGGCTTCACCCCAGACGCGTTCACTGAAGGCGCCGCGATATAGAGCAACAAAGTAGAAGCGCAGTAATTGCTCTAGTTCTGCATTAAAGAACCCGCGATTGCTTCTTTCCTGCGGAAATTTTCGGGCTGACAGTGCTGCCAGAACAGCACGCGGCGCTGTAGCACCGATAACATCCATAACTTTCTCAGGAAGCGGCGACCTTGGTATCGCCGTTTGTCTTCTGGTGTTCCTCGAGAAATTATACGGACCAGCGCACGCTATTGATCTATGCTGCAACTTCCCCGTACCACGAGGTTTAGGCAGACGAGACGAGGCTTTACTTCACCAAATAAGACTTCACATAGCGTACACAAGACACTTGAAGCACAAGACCCAACAGTCATATTCTGCGTTCTGCTCTACATACTCTAGTTCTGCTCTCTTTCAGTAGACACAATTACGAAACTAATTATTTTGTCGTTATTCTCTCCCTGTTTATGTTCATTCATAATCGCGGGTCTGATCAACCAGAGTCCATGGTAAACGTAGTTAGGACGTGTGAGTGCCTCTCTTTTATCGATAATTTAAACATGAATCTCCGGATGCAACCTGTTGTGGCACACATGTATGAAATTATGCAGGACGTTTGTCATATTTCCTGCAGACTCCACCAAGTTTCATTTGATTTCGCCTTACTCGATACTGAACGATTATTTTTCTCTTACACTGTTTCCTGACGCGGCTCCAAAATCTAGCCCTTCGGAAAGAGATACCAATTCCCCCCTTTTCACTCGGTTCATTTATAACTAGCAACAGAAAGAAAAGAGTGTGAAAAAGAGATTCGGAATGAATGTGCCGGAAATCCGCAAAGGCTTCCCATGTAACAAGGTGCTCATACATGGCCGTGTTTCTCAGTATGTCTGCTCTAGCTATTTTAACTAAGTTTTGGTTACTTATGTTTAAACATCGCTGGCTGTTTCTAATGTGCTAGCGGGCTATCCCAACGTCTAAAAAAAAAGAATTCGTACTTGCCATGCGTGCGATGCAGCATAGTATCGAAAACGAAGATGAAATTAAACGGAAAATTACAAAATGCCCGTTCTGTAGGACCAGGCCCTAAAGGCTTCAATTACGTGAGTGTCCTTTGCCATTGTCTGGAGGGCTTAAATTTCTAGCGTTATACCATATTGCAAGGAATATTTTTGTGATGTATAACTCCAGTGCGACATGGTTTTTTTTTTTCTCTCTGCATTTGTGTATGGACCTCCGAATGCCTCCATTTGAGCACTGCTGCTTGGAATGTTTAAGGCTGTAACATAAACGGGACTGTCAAAGTAAAGTATGAAGTTTACAGCGCTTTACAGTTCCCTGAATCACCTACTGGTTCAGCGTGGCGAAAAGGTGCGCAAACCAGTTCCAAGCCTTGTTTCCTGGAACCGGAACTGAACCGAAGCGAAATGGTGCACTTTGAACAGGAACCTTTTATTGTCGATTCGACACGGTGCTTTTGATTTTTGGGCTGTATTGCTTCTTTTGTTACCCTTTTTTGCGCTTTCACGCCTTCACCCAGGGTCCCACAAAGCAACCTTTCTCCTGAGTCTCCGCAGTATTTCGGCCGTCAGTGGCGTCTCTAAACGGGGTGTGCAGAAATCCTAAATATCCCCTGTCGGCAGCTAATCGCCCTTTTCAGGGTTTCAGGCATTTCCCTGTAAGATCCCTTGATATATTTTGGTGGCTGCGGGCTTGTGTCAAGTTGCTCGTGTTTCAAGCGGCTTTTAATCGCAGTCTCCTCGTATAAATCTAGTATGTCAAGAAATGGCTTTGAACAAAGTAAGCAGAAATGTCAAGCGAGGCCCTCAAAATTGCCTCATTCACTGCGCTATAAGTATCAACGAAGTCGCCGTTAATTTGCAAACCGCGTTGAAAGCAGATCAGGCCTAGGTTGAAAGCTACATCTAGGGTCCCCAGTCATATTTGCAGACACGAATCGCAGCAAAAAATTGCAGAAATACCGAGAAATTCCATCACTTTCACAATTACAAGAAAAATTTTCAGCTAGCGCCACCTACGCGAAACGAACAAAGATGCCGCATCAAGAAGTTCCTGGTTTCGCCGAATCTGGTGCGCCTGCCCATTTTGTCGCAAAAGGCAATCGTCTGCGACGTTTCAACTAGACTTTTTATGCACAGTAGGAGCTATATAATCGGAGTTTTGTTAGTGGCGAGTCCTCCTTCCTCGTATGATGTTGTAAGCTACAGCACTGTCCGCCATTGGCTTCCTAACCTAACCGGTTCTGCAGCCCTTGCAGAGCAACCCCCTATGTATGGACTATGACAAAGGCTCGTTTCAATCTTAGAACCTTTTACTCTCCAGGTGGGTGCATAGGGAATACAAGAAGGCAGGGGAACAAGAAAGAGACCCAACAATGGGGGTGTTCTAGAGTTTGTGGCCCCAACAAAAGTCCAGGTGACTAGTTTTCCACATCCCAGAACTTAGAAAGAAAGTGGCTGCAGGAACCTGGAACTTCTGCCCCTGAGGCAAAAGCCCTCCCGCACAACAAATGGGGCAACTTGTGGGCACAAAAGCCGCTTTGGAAACATTTAAAAGAAGCCTTCTTTCCCTGGAAGTACCCAATGAACAAAAAGTTGGACCATCTTCCCAAAGGGAACCCTGATGGGATGCGAAGCAGCAGCGTTGCGCACGGGTGGCGTCACGGGTTGAACGGCGCTAACGCGGGTGCTGGAAGAACAGTTTGAAGCGAAACTCGGTGTAGCGTTTCCTGGTGTAAACGTTTGTTTGAAACGCAGACACGGGAGGCGAGCGGGCGTTTGAGCCGGCAGCTGCGGGCGCTCCGGCGGGTGAGGGAGAGAGTGACGTACGCGCGCACCTGCGAGGGGAGAGTGACGTCAACGCCCAGCTGCGGCGTGACCTACTTGGCACCGCTCCAACACCTGTGCCGAGGGAAGCGCGTTGCCTCGCGCCTCTTCGGAGGGACAGCTTTACACATGCTAGTCAAAGAGCTGCTTCGCATCTAAAAAAAATGGAGGAAAGAAAAACCAGCTGCGCTTGCTCCTTCTGGCTCACTGGACACTTGGAGAGGGCAGAGAAGAAAAGCAGCACACCTGAAAAGACTCCCACCTGCTTCCATCCTTAGGAGTGAAGCATAACCAGGGCTGCTCTCGTGCATGGAAGACAAGAACAAGCAAGGGCGTCCACGGAATTCTTTTAAGAGAGGGGGGGGAGGAGAGAGAGAGAGAAGGGCAGAACTATGTCCGCAGAAAAAAGGCACTATTTGCGGAGTACATTTATTTATTTTTTATTTATTTATTTATTTATTTATAAGTAGAGACATAAAACAAGAACTACCAACGGTGAATCAATGCATGGCTTGGAGAGATACATTGCAGTTTATTAACGAACAAACAATTCAATTTAATAAACAAATGCAGAAACAGACTACCACTTCGCGGAGAAGCGTGCTCAGTCTGGCTACATGCGGGTACTCGACTCGCCCGAATTGATGACCTATACACACAAAACAATAAGTTCACCATCATGCAACAAAAGTCACTCAGTCAGTATTCCTTGAACAGCAACTGCAGACGCCTCGGATTTTTCTGGGTAAAGTGTTTGTTATCGCTGAGCGTAAGCAAGTTTTCGCTCTTCTCATTGTACTGAAGGAGCGTTCGACCGTGAAGGTAGTAACTGGAAAACCCAGAACCACCTCAGCGGCTTTTGCAACGCCGAGGAAAGATGTCTTGGCTGATGTAGAAGCTCGCAGCAAGTTATTTCTGGCTCTTTTGCACCTCATCTCGCATTTCGTACCACACCACATCTCGTATTTTGCACCACATCTCGTATCTCGTATTTCTGGTTCTTTTGCACCACATCTCAGTTCTTTTGCACCACATCTCGTACCAGAGATGGCCTCCTGCTTGAAGTTGTCGATGCCGTAAAAGCATCGGAGTTCTTCGGCGAGGGCGGCGAACTCAGCACAGCTCAAGTGCTTCATTTCTGATGGATGCAGCTGGAAAAGTTTGAATCTCCTCTCATTGTTTTCAGAAACGCGGCAAGCTAAAGAAGCGTTGAGAGAGTCCACGTACGGCACAGATATTGCCACACGGTAGTATTCCTCGCCGACTGAGTCCCGTAGTTATCTCGGTGGGCCTAACGAGAGACGTGTCACCACATTTAAGTAATTTCCTACCTCCCTTGCTGCATTAATCATGTCAGAGAAATCATCTGCAGCTCATCTACAGCGTATGTCCGGTGGCCGTGAAAAATACGTTGAAGCTCAGTGATGTGGTCATGCACAGAACGGAAGCCCATGGGTACACCTTTAGTGTTTCCCTCGAATATGAGAAAAATATATATGAGAAAAAACGTTGCCTCCTTCCCTTTTCTCCGGCAAATCATACCGCAGACGGACTGCAGCCGTTTTCATGACAGCGTGGCTCTCTGGGTCTTTACACTGTACAAATTCGTTCGAAGCGCTTGACAATCGTTTTCATAACCAGAAAGTGAAGGAAAGCGTAGACTCCTACGAATTACACTCTTCCAATAATAAAATTATTTTTAATTGACTGTTATATTTTGATAGGTAAGCCATACACAAAATTTAGTTGCGGTTGCATTTATCTGCGACCGAAATATTTGTGGTCCTATCTTATTCCGTTGAAATGGATCGCGTAATGAAACTACCGGCCTCGGATTTCAGCGCACTACAAGCGTACAAGCTTCTTGAGGGCGGGTTTATAGACTTCGTTTGGGTGGCGGGGTGGTCGAAATTTCGTCATTTCGGCAAGGAGTGTCTACAAGCAAATGTGACGCCACGGGAAGGTGTCAAACTTTCCTTACTAAGTGTGGCAGTCCAGACACGCGCTTCCAAACATAAAAAATATTCTTCGCAAATAGTATCCATACTAACAAGCAACGATAGCCTTAGAAAACCTTCCCCAATACCAACAGTCATCTACAGCCGAAATAGAAACTTTAAGGACCTGTTAGTATATGCCAAAGTAAAGCTTAGGCGCACCGCCTGCGTAATGTGTTGCTCCCGTCCCATGTAAGACTTGCAAGCATATTCAAAATAACCTTAAAGTTAAAAACGGGAAGTGACTATGTCCAA
>CM023489.1:40067940-40101176 GCA_013339685.2 Hyalomma asiaticum
TTGCCAAATGTAGAGGTCTGTTCTCTTTTCCGGCTATTTCTATACACTGCGTAAGCGCAAAAAGGTTATCATCTAATCTCCTGTCGACTCGAAATCCATTTTGGAGTTCGCCAAAAGTGCCATTAAGCTCCGTCCATATCTGCATTTTAAATTTAATTGCCTGCATCGCCAACCTGTAGAGTACTGATGTAATGGTCAGTGGTCTATAGGAGCGAATGTTATTTTTCTCTCCCTTGCCCTTATAAATGAACTTCATCCTACTTTGACGCCAACTGTCCGGTATTCGCCTGTCCTTTAACCTTTTTTCAATTGCTTTTAATAGGGCTTCTTTGCTGTTTCTTCCGAGCTCATTTATTACAGTAATGCTAACCCCATCTAATCCTGTGGCTGTTCGTTTGGGAATCATTTCCTCCGCCTTCTTCCAATTGAAATTTTCCAGAACTAGTTCTTCCACTTGGTCTCCCTTGCTACTGTTACACGTCGTAAAGGGAGCCTCGTCATGCTTCTTGAAGGAATCGGCTGTTGCGTTTCGAATATAAGTCAATGCGTCGTACCCCTCCAATTTATTTCCTTCTTCATCCACAATATGCCGTTGCATAGTTACAGTTTTCTTCCCCAGCGATTGCAGGTGGTTCCAGAAAAGCCTAGATGCGTCCTTCTTTTCGCGAATGTCCGATATCCAACGTTCACTTTGGCCTTTAATCTTGGCTTCAACTAAACTCTGTACTAGGGCTTTTTTCTCGAGATATGTTTCCCATGTTTGCTTGACCTCGTCTTGTGGCCTCTGCTCCTTTTTTGCCTGCCTATGTATTCGAGATGCTTCCCGTCGATTCTCAATTGCGTCCTGAATTTCCCTGTTCCACCATCGTTTTGGCTTTCGCTTTCCCCTCCAGCAACTCCTCTGTTTCTCTTTCGTAACTTCAGTCCTTATTAAATTAATAAGCTCATTATAATCCCACACTTTGCCTTTTGTTCTGCTCACTATGTCCTCGATTGTTGCGACTACATTCCTAATTTGTTTTTCACTTAGAAAGGAGCTGCCCGACTTTAATTCGATGCTCTCTTTATGATCTACATATCCCATTCGCAAAGTTATGCGTTTATGGTCACTCCCCAAGCTGCTACTCCCTTCCTCATCTATGCTCATTTATCTCAACTTGTCGTGAATTCCTTCCGTCATGAGGCAGTAATCGATTGTTGACTGCCTGCTTCCGACCTCCCATGTTACCTGCCCATCGCACTTAGGACTCATGTTAACTATATCGAGACTATGTTGTTCGCAGAGCTCTACCATCAACTTCCCGTTATAATCTGTATATCCGTCGAGGTCATGCACATGAGCATTCATATCTCCTATGAGGATTATTTCGGCCCCGTTACCAAATTTTTGAATATCCTTGCTTATGCAATTCACTAACTCCTGATTTTTCTCTTTGCAGTTATTTCCAGTCCATTTGTAAACTACACCCAACATAGTTTTCTTCCCGCTTACCGTTCCAGATACCCAGAGGTGTTCTTCACATGTCGAAGTAATCCTACACCAGTTTGCTTCCCGATGAATTAGCATACCGATTCCCCCACCTTTTCTTTCTGATTTTGTCCTGTTGCACCCTTCCCACACATAATTTGCAATAATTGGTGGCTCTTCCGAGTCCCGAAGGTGCGTTTCTGTAACGGCGTACACCGCTATCTGTTCAACTGTTCCTCTATTTCTAACCATTTTGTCGGTTTTCTGCCACCTTGCATATTTATGTAGCTTATTAAACCGCGCTGCACTTTCTTTCTCTCTTTCCCCTTTGCCCTTTTCCCTTTGTTATCAATTCTGTGTTCCAAAGGGTCCCTCATAGATGTTTCTTCCCTTTCTACCGTGGACACCGGAGGGCTCGTGTGCCCCCTAAAAAAGCTACTGCGCGTCCTGCTAGGCGCCAGCCCACCTCATGCCCAAGTTTACGGTCAAAGTGGATTCCATCTCTCTGGAAACCACCCCATCTGTGCACTTCTCTGTTTATGTCGACAACCTCGAAGCCTTTAGCTCGACTAACCCGCCAAATCGTTTCGTTGGCGGTGACAACTGCTCTTTGTAGGTTTAGGTCTTTCAAGGGTACCTCGGGGATTGTGCACACCACAATTTGCACCTGGGGGGACACTTCCCGCAACTCATCTACTCCCTTTGTTAACCTCTTCTCTATTTCTGGGGTCCTTCCGTTCAACACGTTGTTCAGCCCGCCAGCTATCACAACCAAACTGCGCCCCTGATCTCTACGAGTCAGCTCTTCCCTTGCTTGTTGCATTACTGCACCCAACATTTTTCCTGGGAACGTCCCTACAGCTACTCTTCTGTCTCCTTTTAGCCTCTCCTGAATTGTTTGCGAGCACTGAGCCAGGTTGGAGTCCCCCGCTATTATTACGTTTTCCAGCTGCCTTGCTCCCTTTGTCTGCTCTGGACATCTGGACTGACTTTCAGGGTGAGGTTCGGGTGGTCTTTTGTCCACTCGCTCTTTCACCAGAGCTTCCCTGTAGGCCGAGCCCCGATTTTGTGCTCCTTTTGTCGACTTTTCTTGTGGGGTCAAGGAAGTTCCCTCTCCATGATAGTCACCTGACTCTTTCTTATTCTGCGTGGTGACCTTTGTCAGCTGCTCCTCGGTTGCTCTGAGCCTTTCGCCCATCTCCTTTCTTATTTGGCGTTCCGCCTCTAAAGCGTCTTCCAGCTCGCCTACTCGCTTTAAGAGGGCGGTCTGCGTTTCTTCCATTTGCTGGAATTTCGCCATAATCGCACACTGGCCCTACTTTGCATGCCCCATCATCTCCGCAAACATCTACTTTGACTCCCACGCCACACTTTGTACACTTCACCGTTTTTTTCGCCATGATTAGCGCAATGAACGGTCACACACTCGTCAAAAATTAAGCCTCCTAAAAATTTACCATGCACACCTCATGCGGTTATTAGTGGTGCACCGCTACACTGTCCTCGGCTTCAAACGTATATTTTACTAATTCATCCAGTACACCGCACGAAAAATGCACGTATACGATAAATCAGTAGGCTGCAAGCGTACCGCAAACTAAATGTCCCGATATATCCTCAATGCACAAAGGCAGTTCTTCCGCCTTGTGCAACGACAGCGCGCACAAATAAAATTAGAATTAAAAGTGGCCCAAAATTAGTACTATTAAATATCTTCAGTTTACTTCCCCCGACCGATCCTCTTATCACCCAATACAACCTTCTCCAACTCACACAAACAACAGCGCCACTAAAGGCCGACCACGTGGCCTTGACAAAAAGAAAAAAGGCAGACCCGTGCTCGGGGAAATGCGGGACACAAAGAAAGGCGCAACAAGAAATATTATTTTCCTCTCTTACCCGGTCTAAAAAGGTTAAAAAGAACCGCAAGCAAGCAAAAAAACACTTATCCAATAAAGCCTGACACTAAAACGGTAGCAACTGAAAATACCTATCACGTGGTATCGAAAAGAAAAAGAAAAATCCCTACGCGGGTAAAATACTGGACACAAAGAAAAGCACACGAAAGAAAAGACTACTTTCCCCTACTATTCAATGTAAGAATGCAAAGAAAAATCATGCAAACACTCATCGACTGGCGTCTTCTGGGAGCTCGCTACGCACGTCCTTCCGCTGTGACTACAGACTACAGACTCCCGATGAATTTTATCTACACACAACTCTGCTCCCCTAGGGAGCATATGCAGTGTCTCTAGGGGAAGGTATATTGACGGCCACAGCGCTGTGGTTTGTGTCCCTTCCTTCTTTTTGTCCTCGTGTTTCGCGCTGACCGTCCGTATGCCTAACCAGTTCCAACTGGCTCACATGACCATCCTTCACTAGGGGAAGTTGGACGACAGGTGTTAGCATGACTATAATATAAATGGCAAGAACGAGAGCTTCTAAAGAATCCGCTCATGGTACATATCTTGGAAATACCTTGTGTGCCTAGGGCTAGAAGGCAGGATGAAGAAACACATGTAATCTTGTCTGTTTCAGGAGTTCCGTGCAGCACTGTGAAAGCTACAGGCCCCTTCTTCCAATCAGGAGGGCAAACACGTGTTGAAAGTATCCCTCAGCACTATGGTATCTGTCAGATGCGTGTCCGAACAATGACATTTTGTATCGCCGCGGAAGAATTTGGCGCTCGATGGCTTCGTGTCCTTGGCTCATGCTGCACAGAACTAGTGAAACAGGCTAAAGGTACAGCACCACCTGCGCCGCACCCGCCCTGCAATTCAAGGAAAGCTTGTTGCTTAAAAAGTAAGGACACGGTTTAAGGCGATTGTTCTCATTGAACTAGATGGGGGATGCGCACCTGGAAGTAGATTTTCTGAAAAAAACATTGTTAGCTTGTGCCTTTTGTCGTCTTTCTTAACCTCCCACCATATCTAATGGACTCAAGGTTTCCCTTTTTTATTTATTTATTTATTTCAGTACCCTCAGGGCCCGAGGGTATTACAGAGGGGAGTGGGTTACAATTTGAATACAACGTACATAAAAAAGCCCTAATTTTGGGGGTTACATAGATACAATGAAGGAAACCAAAAATAAATAGTGCACAGTAAAAGAACAAAAAAAAAAAAACAGGTAATTAATAAATGCAAAGCATAACAGTGTCCATTACAAAAAAGAATCTACGCAAACGAAATAACACCCAAGCTCAAGCACGTGCCTATAAACCAAAGAATACATCGTTGCAGCGATATTTTTCAAGATATAGACGTGTAAAAAAAAAAAAAAAGAAGGGAGAGCAAAAAGGAAATACTCAAGAATGGAAGTACTATAATCCTAAAAATAATACCATTATGACAACAACAGGTTAGTTACAGCAACCTCAAACTTAGAGTTATCAGCAATCTCGACGACAGATCGGGGAAGGTGATTCCAACTTGCTGACGTACGGGGGATGAATGAATTGAAAAAAATGGTTGGTGTGGCATGTGGGAATACCAACCTTATGACGATGGTCGATGCGGGCGGATACATAAGAAGAAGGGGTATCAATTTATTCTTAAGAACCGGATTGTCATAATATACCTTGTGGGACAGGCAGAGGCGAGATATTTTCCTACGTTGTGAAAGCAGAGGTAATGATAAAGTTGTTTTCATGGAAGTGACGCTGGAGGTGCGATGATAGTTAGAAAGAATGAAACGAGCAGCCCGATTCTGGATGGATTCAAGCTGATGAGTGAGCGTTTCTTGACTGGGATCCCACACAGATGCAGCATATTCCAGTTTGGAACGGACTAATGATTTATAAAGAAGTAATTTTACAGGACTGGCAGAAAGATAAAAATTACGGCGTATAAAGCCCAGCGTACGCTTAGCGTTATTGGTTACGATGATCTACATGCATCTTCCAGGAAAGATCAGAAGAGATGAGTACACCTAGATATTTGTAACAGGACACAGGTTCTAGGTTAGTATTATTAAAGGTTTGCGCTTGTAGGCTGGAGGGTATTGAACTCGTATACACCTTTTCACAGAAGGCTCACTGGGTTCCGCCATAACCCCCGCTGGGCTTCGCTATATGAGCGTGACCCTCCCAAAAAAGCACAGAAGGCTTGTAGAAGCAATTTTGGCAAGCTGGTAGGTCTTCTTTTATCAAACAGCGCACACACGGGAAGACAAAGGGAACGAAACAGACAACATGAGCCTTCTTACTGCTGTGCACGGCCCAATATGGCGGCGCCCCATGCCTCCTGTGAAAAGGTGTATATGAGATACGATTCCCTTTATTTTCTGTCCCTCGGCGGGCGGAAGTTTGCCTGAAGTATGTAGAGTTTGAGTTCGTCAAAATTATGACCTGCCGTATTACTTCCGCAGGTTATTCGCCGTGTCCGCGCGGTGCCCGTTTAATCTAACATTAATTGGTTGACCAGTTTCGCCGATGTACTGATTATGACAGAGTGAACAATCCAAAATGTAAATAATGTTTGAGCTAGTGCAATTGAAACTTGATTTTATATGGTGGACATAGTCACTTCCCGTTTTTAACTTTAAGGTTATTTTGAATATGCTTGCAAGTCTTACATCTGGGACGGGAGCAACACATTACGCAGGCGGTGCGCCTAAGCTTTACTTTGGCATATACTAACAGGTCCTTAAAGTTTCTATTTCGGCTGTAGATGACTGTTGGTATTGGGGAAAGGTTTTCTAAGGCTATCGTTGCTTGTTAGTATTGGATACTATTTGCGAAGAATATTTTTTATGTTTGGAAGCGCGTGTCTGGACTGCCACACTTAGTAAGGAAAGTTTGACACCTTCCCGTGGCGTCACATTTGCTTGTAGACACTCCTTGCCGAAATGACGAAATTTCGACCACCCCGCCACCCAAACGAAGTCTATAAACCCGCCCCTCAAGAAGCTTGTACGCTTGTAGTGCGCTGAAATCCGAGGCCGGTAGTTTCATTACGCGATCCATTTCAACGGAATAAGATAGGACCACATAAATATTTCGGTCGCAGATAAATGCAACCGCAACTAAATTTTGTGTATGGCTTACCTATCAAAATATAACAGTCAATTAAATAATAATTTTATTATTGGAAGAGTGTAATTCGTAGGAGTCTACGCTTTCCTTCACTTTCTGGTTATGAAAACGATTGTCAAGCGCTTCGAACGAATTTGTACAGTGTAAAGACCCAGAGAGCCACGCTGTCATGAAAACGGCTGCAGTCCGTCTGCGGTATGATTTGCCGGAGAAAAGGGAAGGAGGCAACGTTTTTTCTCATATATATTTTTTCTCATATTCGAGGGAAACACTAAAGGTGTACCCATGGGCTTCCGTTCTGTGCATGACCACATCACTGAGCTTCAACGTATTTTTCACGGCCACCGGACATACGCTGTAGATGAGCTGCAGATGATTTCTCTGACATGATTAATGCAGCAAGGGAGGTAGGAAATTACTTAAATGTGGTGACACGTCTCTCGTTAGGCCCACCGAGATAACTACGGGACTCAGTCGGCGAGGAATACTACCGTGTGGCAATATCTGTGCCGTACGTGGACTCTCTCAACGCTTCTTTAGCTTGCCGCGTTTCTGAAAACAATGAGAGGAGATTCAAACTTTTCCAGCTGCATCCATCAGAAATGAAGCACTTGAGCTGTGCTGAGTTCGCCGCCCTCGCCGAAGAACTCCGATGCTTTTACGGCATCGACAACTTCAAGCAGGAGGCCATCTCTTGGTACGAGATGTGGTGCAAAAGAACTGAGATGTGGTGCAAAAGAACCAGAA
Source organism: Hyalomma asiaticum (assembly GCA_013339685.2). NCBI lineage: Eukaryota > Metazoa > Arthropoda > Arachnida > Ixodida > Ixodidae > Hyalomma > Hyalomma asiaticum. The sequence goes on from CM023489.1 coordinate 40,075,191, forward strand.
ATACGAGATACGAGATGTGGTGCAAAATACGAGATGTGGTGTGGTACGAAATGCGAGATGAGGTGCAAAAGAGCCAGAAATAACTTGCTGCGAGCTTCTACATCAGGCCAAGACATCTTTCCTCGGCGTTGCAAAAGCCGCTGAGGTGGTTCTGGGTTTTCCAGTTACTACCTTCACGGTCGAACGCTCCTTCAGTACAATGAGAAGAGCGAAAACTTGCTTACGCTCAGCGATAACAAACACTTTACCCAGAAAAATCCGAGGCGTCTGCAGTTGCTGTTCAAGGAATACTGACTGAGTGACTTTTGTTGCATGATGGTGAACTTATTGTTTTGTGTGTATAGGTCATCAATTCGGGCGAGTCGAGTACCCGCATGTAGCCAGACTGAGCACGCTTCTCCGCGAAGTGGTAGTCTGTTTCTGCATTTGTTTATTAAATTGAATTGTTTGTTCGTTAATAAACTGCAATGTATCTCTCCAAGCCATGCATTGATTCACCGTTGGTAGTTCTTGTTTTATGTCTCTACTTATAAATAAATAAATAAATAAATAAATAAATAAATAAATGTACTCCGCAAATAGTGCCTTTTTTCTGCGGACATAGTTCTGCCCTTCTCTCTCTCTCTCCTCCCCCCCCTCTCTTAAAAGAATTCCGTGGACGCCCTTGCTTGTTCTTGTCTTCCATGCACGAGAGCAGCCCTGGTTATGCTTCACTCCTAAGGATGGAAGCAGGTGGGAGTCTTTTCAGGTGTGCTGCTTTTCTTCTCTGCCCTCTCCAAGTGTCCAGTGAGCCAGAAGGAGCAAGCGCAGCTGGTTTTTCTTTCCTCCATTTTTTTTAGATGCGAAGCAGCTCTTTGACTAGCATGTGTAAAGCTGTCCCTCCGAAGAGGCGCGAGGCAACGCGCTTCCCTCGGCACAGGTGTTGGAGCGGTGCCAAGTAGGTCACGCCGCAGCTGGGCGTTGACGTCACTCTCCCCTCGCAGGTGCGCGCGTACGTCACTCTCTCCCTCACCCGCCGGAGCGCCCGCAGCTGCCGGCTCAAACGCCCGCTCGCCTCCCGTGTCTGCGTTTCAAACAAACGTTTACACCAGGAAACGCTACACCGAGTTTCGCTTCAAACTGTTCTTCCAGCACCCGCGTTAGCGCCGTTCAACCCGTGACGCCACCCGTGCGCAACGCTGCTGCTTCGCATCCCATCAGGGTTCCCTTTGGGAAGATGGTCCAACTTTTTGTTCATTGGGTACTTCCAGGGAAAGAAGGCTTCTTTTAAATGTTTCCAAAGCGGCTTTTGTGCCCACAAGTTGCCCCATTTGTTGTGCGGGAGGGCTTTTGCCTCAGGGGCAGAAGTTCCAGGTTCCTGCAGCCACTTTCTTTCTAAGTTCTGGGATGTGGAAAACTAGTCACCTGGACTTTTGTTGGGGCCACAAACTCTAGAACACCCCCATTGTTGGGTCTCTTTCTTGTTCCCCTGCCTTCTTGTATTCCCTATGCACCCACCTGGAGAGTAAAAGGTTCTAAGATTGAAACGAGCCTTTGTCATAGTCCATACATAGGGGGTTGCTCTGCAAGGGCTGCAGAACCGGTTAGGTTAGGAAGCCAATGGCGGACAGTGCTGTAGCTTACAACATCATACGAGGAAGGAGGACTCGCCACTAACAAAACTCCGATTATATAGCTCCTACTGTGCATAAAAAGTCTAGTTGAAACGTCGCAGACGATTGCCTTTTGCGACAAAATGGGCAGGCGCACCAGATTCGGCGAAACCAGGAACTTCTTGATGCGGCATCTTTGTTCGTTTCGCGTAGGTGGCGCTAGCTGAAAATTTTTCTTGTAATTGTGAAAGTGATGGAATTTCTCGGTATTTCTGCAATTTTTTGCTGCGATTCGTGTCTGCAAATATGACTGGGGACCCTAGATGTAGCTTTCAACCTAGGCCTGATCTGCTTTCAACGCGGTTTGCAAATTAACGGCGACTTCGTTGATACTTATAGCGCAGTGAATGAGGCAATTTTGAGGGCCTCGCTTGACATTTCTGCTTACTTTGTTCAAAGCCATTTCTTGACATACTAGATTTATACGAGGAGACTGCGATTAAAAGCCGCTTGAAACACGAGCAACTTGACACAAGCCCGCAGCCACCAAAATATATCAAGGGATCTTACAGGGAAATGCCTGAAACCCTGAAAAGGGCGATTAGCTGCCGACAGGGGATATTTAGGATTTCTGCACACCCCGTTTAGAGACGCCACTGACGGCCGAAATACTGCGGAGACTCAGGAGAAAGGTTGCTTTGTGGGACCCTGGGTGAAGGCGTGAAAGCGCAAAAAAGGGTAACAAAAGAAGCAATACAGCCCAAAAATCAAAAGCACCGTGTCGAATCGACAATAAAAGGTTCCTGTTCAAAGTGCACCATTTCGCTTCGGTTCAGTTCCGGTTCCAGGAAACAAGGCTTGGAACTGGTTTGCGCACCTTTTCGCCACGCTGAACCAGTAGGTGATTCAGGGAACTGTAAAGCGCTGTAAACTTCATACTTTACTTTGACAGTCCCGTTTATGTTACAGCCTTAAACATTCCAAGCAGCAGTGCTCAAATGGAGGCATTCGGAGGTCCATACACAAATGCAGAGAGAAAAAAAAAAACCATGTCGCACTGGAGTTATACATCACAAAAATATTCCTTGCAATATGGTATAACGCTAGAAATTTAAGCCCTCCAGACAATGGCAAAGGACACTCACGTAATTGAAGCCTTTAGGGCCTGGTCCTACAGAACGGGCATTTTGTAATTTTCCGTTTAATTTCATCTTCGTTTTCGATACTATGCTGCATCGCACGCATGGCAAGTACGAATTCTTTTTTTTTTAGACGTTGGGATAGCCCGCTAGCACATTAGAAACAGCCAGCGATGTTTAAACATAAGTAACCAAAACTTAGTTAAAATAGCTAGAGCAGACATACTGAGAAACACGGCCATGTATGAGCACCTTGTTACATGGGAAGCCTTTGCGGATTTCCGGCACATTCATTCCGAATCTCTTTTTCACACTCTTTTCTTTCTGTTGCTAGTTATAAATGAACCGAGTGAAAAGGGGGGGAATTGGTATCTCTTTCCGAAGGGCTAGATTTTGGAGCCGCGTCAGGAAACAGTGTAAGAGAAAAATAATCGTTCAGTATCGAGTAAGGCGAAATCAAATGAAACTTGGTGGAGTCTGCAGGAAATATGACAAACGTCCTGCATAATTTCATACATGTGTGCCACAACAGGGTTGCATCCGGAGATTCATGTTTAAATTATCGATAAAAGAGAGGCACTCACACGTCCTAACTACGTTTACCATGGACTCTGGTTGATCAGACCCGCGATTATGAATGAACATAAACAGGGAGAGAATAACGACAAAATAATTAGTTTCGTAATTGTGTCTACTGAAAGAGAGCAGAACTAGAGTATGTAGAGCAGAACGCAGAATATGACTGTTGGGTCTTGTGCTTCAAGTGTCTTGTGTACGCTATGTGAAGTCTTATTTGGTGAAGTAAAGCCTCGTCTCGTCTGCCTAAACCTCGTGGTACGGGGAAGTTGCAGCATAGATCAATAGCGTGCGCTGGTCCGTATAATTTCTCGAGGAACACCAGAAGACAAACGGCGATACCAAGGTCGCCGCTTCCTGAGAAAGTTATGGATGTTATCGGTGCTACAGCGCCGCGTGCTGTTCTGGCAGCACTGTCAGCCCGAAAATTTCCGCAGGAAAGAAGCAATCGCGGGTTCTTTAATGCAGAACTAGAGCAATTACTGCGCTTCTACTTTGTTGCTCTATATCGCGGCGCCTTCAGTGAACGCGTCTGGGGTGAAGCCTCTTGTTCAGCCCGAAGATAAAACGCACATTAAATTATGAGACGCGCATTACTAATTATAAGTTAACGCGGTTAGATGCGTTGGACAAAAAGGTGTTCTAAAAATAACAGTGGAAGGCATCTTTACAAATGCATCGCTGCACCATCCTTGCTTTTCTCGAAATAGGCTGTTGCCCTACGTATCAAATGCACTGAAATTCGACCTGCAGTGCAGGATGTTTTGGTCCGCTCGCCTCCTCTGTCTGCGTGTTGGCCGTTAAACACGGCATATTCAAGGTTGTACAGCAACAAATCGACTGTTACAACCTGGAAATAAAGTCGCTTGACAAGGAGTTCAACGTCGCCTTGAATATATCCTCACGTTTATTCACTGCAATGGCAAATGCCTGATCTCCGAACCCTAGGTGTTTACAGATCACTGATGTTCACTTTAACATCACGTTTTGTCCCGCGTTGTGGCCGCTTTTTAACTTTTTAAACCTTCGTGTTTTTATTTATTTCTACTTGTGGTGCTGTATCAGGCGCTTGTTTTCGTTTTATACAACTGCGCAGTGGATGAATATGCCGGGTTGAAACTCATTGGTAGTTTTTTCTCTGCTCTGATAATGGCTTAGTGAACGTTATGTACGCAATATTATATACCAGGCTTGCCATTTGGTTCCAAAATGCGTCAGCACAGCTCTTCTAACTACACTTCTTTCTTGCACGCTTCTGTATGCTCGAGAATCTTGTAGAGAGGATAGGATGCTTTTAGTATTCTATGTTTGAAAACCTAACTGCCAGGCATTTAATATGAAGACTATTGCCAGCACTTCTACAGTATGCCAAGAGGTGTGAAAATAATGACAATGATGGCGCTGCACATGTTTCTCACACTCGAGGCCCAACGTCACGTGGTAGAACACGTGTTTTAAATCTGCATTTGGGTGAGGCGGTCATACTGAAACACCGATGGTGGTTCCACTAAAAATAGCAGTATAAAATAAGTGTGCCCTTGGCACGGAAGCATGTTTTCGGGTCTTGTCTCTTGTGGTACCCCACTCGCTATCTCCCGTGAAACCACTGAAAAGCACTGCTTGTGTAACGATGGAATACGCGAAATCCATGCTGTGCAGACAGTAGCAGGACGCATACTTAAAAGCGAGGAACACGTAATATTATACGCCATTTTCCTCAGTTTCATCCTGCCGGTTTGCAAGCTCTCCTGCCGCTGTGTACGAACCTTTCTCAGGCGCGACGGGTGCGCTCCTTGGGCGACCGTAAAAGTATGCGGCATGTCGATGAAGCAGGTGTGTGCGTTAAGAGCTTTCGTTCATAAGGTTAACAAATGAAGACACGGTGTACGATGCCTTAATATAGCTCGTCATAATGACAATGAGCTCCTATTCATGGACAAGGATGTCGATACTCCTCAGTGGGAAAATTTGGGGCGTATGGAGGAGGCAGTCACCCCAGACATCTGTGACAGCACACGCGCGCCCGCTCACACTGCTAACATAAAGCGCTAATTATTACCAGTAATAGTCAGGGCGATTCCTTTGTTTTCGCTATCAAAGGGTAAACAATGTTTGAAGGTGCACACAAACAGCGAATCGCACGCATGCGCTACGGTCACACGTGCAGTGAAAGCGGGCGTCCCCGGAACGAGGCCTACGGGTGGTTCCGGGGGCTGCCGCTACGCGGCTGCAGTCTGTTTCAGGAGTTCCGTGCAGCAGAGCCAAGGCTACGAGACCATCAAGCTCAGAGTTCTTCCGAAGCGAGGCGAAGTGCACACCCCGCTTGAATTTCCTCCTCCCAGGGCTGCAGCGGCCACTGCAGAGCCCGCCACTGGCGAATGACAAGCGGCGGAAGGGCACGATTAAACATGTGTTCGCCCTCCTGATTGGCCGAAGAGGGCTGAAACAGACTGTAGTCACGGCATTGAGGACAACTCTCCGCCAATCAGGTGAGTTGGCGACTTCCCTCCAGATGGTAACGAAAGGTTTAAAAGCTGGCAGTTCTGGTTTTCGTTCTTTCACCTTGTCACCTTATACCAGGCTGCTCGAGAAGTACCGACAACGCTGTTGCGAGGCGTCCATAGGGTAAGTTTCTTGCGATTTAATATACTTCCGAGGCTGCCACTTTACCGAAACTGAGTGATCTAGTTAAGAGAGTTGCAGAGCAACGCGTGAGTGTTTCATTTTAATGTGGTGCGCCTGTTGTTGTTACGGCTAGTTGAACGTTTCTTTTGCGCATTGAGTTTCCAAGTCGGCCATCAGCGCAGGTCTTAACACCGCACCACCAATCTGCGTGCTACCAGCAGTGAGGTAATTGTGCATGTGTCCATTTGCTTTTAGAGCCATTTCTTTCGTTTACGCTGAAAAACAAGCGTACGCCAGTGTTTTTTCGCGCGTGTTAGCGCATCCCTGTTTCTTTGTCCTGTCCAAAGGGAGCATCAACATCAGCCGCTTGTTTTCTTGTTTTTTTTTCTTCTCTTTTTGGTGCTGTACTACGTTCGAGGCTTTCACTTTTGCAAACGGCATTACTGGTTTTGAAGTTTTAATCTTTCATTTGAAGGTTGTAGGGTTAGGATTCGCGTATACCAACCAGGATGAGTCGACTTGTAGTTTTTCTTGTCAAATGTTTTTATAATTCGAAGGAACCGGCGGGGTAGTGCATGTCTTATGATGAACGGCCGTGCTTGTGCTACACACTGTTTCTCAGCGAAGTGTTTGCGGCCTGTGGCAGTACTTCTTTAATTGCAGCTGTTCTGTCATTCATTATAGACACCTTAAGCATTGAAAATACTGTGTCCAACTGTGAGGCCTGATAGTTTATGATTTCTCGGAAACCCTTTGCCTCTGGAAGATGAGGGGGGGCCCACGTAGACGGAGGAAAGCATCCCGCGAGCAAGACCCTTGGCCGGAAAGTAACCTTGCGAGATATGAAACTTGGATTTCTGCGAGTTGTCACTTCCAGGTGACAGGTTAAGATAAACTGGTCTTGTGAAATGGCTGAATTGGTGCTGCTTTTTCAAAACTTCTTTACAGCCCCACGGGAAAACGGCAGGTTAAGATCCCATTACTTTAACGAGTGCAGAGCACTTCAAGGGCAGTCACCGCCATAACTGTCATGCTATGCATTACTGGTGTGCATTGTGAGCGAGGTGGCAAGCCCCAACTCAACCATAACATTATCGAAGTACATTTAATAGCTAAGGCAGGTGGCACGCTAGTTCCTCATTTGCAGGTGTTTTAAGACAAGGTATGCAGTACCTTGATTTGTTTAGTCCTGAAAGGTGCACGTATGTCGACATCTTGTTGTGACGTCTCTTCGTTGCATTTGTAGAGCAGTGCTTTTTTAGTTCGCTTTTAGCATTTCTTCCCATTATTTATTGTGCTTTAACAAGTTCAAGTAGTAAGTTGGGACGTTGCATTCGGCTAGACCAATCGCTCTACCTTCAATTAGGCATTTCATTTATCGTTTGAGACTAGGCAGTACGAAATTAGTTTTTACACCGTAGTGTACTGGTTAGGCTGTGGCGAAATTGACCATTTGCAAAGATCTGTAACTTCCCTTTCCAGCAAGGATGTCCCTTAGCCGAAAATTTTCCTGCACAGATGCTTTCCCGCTCGAACCGCGTGCACAGCTGAACATTCGTCACGCCATTATTCGCGTGCAGCACCTGCTCCCGCCTTTCCTTCTTTTTGCACTTCTGCCCCTCTCTCTGTAAACTGTCCAGCTTGCTTTGAGTGGGCTAACTCCCCACAAAATTTCTGAGAAGCTTTTGTGTTGCTGCACATTCCTGCTGCACAGTCCGCACATTCGTCACGCCATTCCTGCTGCAGCACTTGCTCCTGCCTTTCCTTCTTTTTGCACTTCTGCCCCTCTCTCTGTAAACTGTCCAGCTTGCTTTGAGTGGGCTAACTCCCCACAAAATTTCTGAGAAGCTTTTGTGTTGCTGCACATTCCTGCTGCACAGTCCGCACATTCGTCACGCCATTCCTGCTGCAGCACTTGCTCCTGCCTTTCCTTCTTTTTGCACTTCTGCCCCTCTCTCTGTAAACTGTCCAGCTTGCTTTGAGTGGGCTCACTCCCCACAAAATTTCTGAGAAGCTTTTGTGTTGCTGCACATTCCTGCTGCACGTCCGCACATTCGTCACGCCATTCCTGCTGCAGCACTTGCTCCTGCCTTTCCTTCTTTTTGCACTTCTGCCCCTCTCTCTGTAAACTGTCCAGCTTGCTTTGAGTGGGCTCACTCCCCACAAAATTTCTGAGAAGCTTTTGTGTTGCTGCACATTCCTGCTGCACGTCCGCACATTCGTCACGCCATTCCTGCTGCAGCACTTGCTCCTGCCTTTCCTTCTTTTTGCACTTCTGCCCCTCTCTCTGTAAACTCTCCAGCTTGCTTTGAGCTGGCTCACTCCCCACAAAATTTCTGAGAAGCTTTTGTGTTGCTGCACATTCCTGCTGCACGTCCGCACATTCGTCACGCCATTCCTGCTGCAGCACTTGCTCCTGCCTTTCCTTCTTTTTGCACTTCTGCCCCTCTCTCTGTAAACTGTCCCAGCTTGCTTTGAGTGGGCTCACTCCCCACAAAATTTCTGAGAAGCTTTTGTGTTGCTGCACATTCCTGCTGCACATCCGCACATTCGTCACGCCATTATTCGCGTGCAGCACCTGCTCCCGCCTTTCCTTCTTTTTGCACTTCTGCCCCTCTCTCTGTAAACTGTCCAGCTTGCTTTGAACCGGATCACTCCCCACAAAATTTCTGAGAAATTTTTGTGTTGCTGCACATTCCTGCTGCACATCCGCACATTCGTCACGCCATTCCTGCTGCAGCACTTGCTCCTGCCTTTCCTTCTTTTTGCACTTCTGCCCCTCTCTCTGTAAACTGCCCAGCTTGCTTTGAGTGGGCTCACTCCCCACAAAATTTCTGAGAAGCTTTTGTGTTGCTGCACATTCCTGCTGCACATCCGCACATTCGTCACGCCATTAATCGCCTGCAGCACCTGCTCCCGCCTTTCCCTTTTTTTGCACTTCTGCCCCTCTCTCTGTAAACTGTCCAGGTTGCTTTGAGTGGGCTCACTCCCCACAAAATTTCTGAGAAGCTTTTGTGTTGCTTGTGCAGGTGAGATAGAGTGTGCAAACGTGAATGAGTTTAGAGCAAATAAGCAATCTTTAGACAAGAGCTTTTTGGCTGGGAAGCATCCATGCCGGAAAGCCAACTTACATTTTTTTTTTGCAAATTGTCAATTGGGCATGCTTTATATTATGACAGCATGCAAAAACACTGGTGTAGCGTGGTTCGATGAACAAGTTTGAGTCGTGAATCCACCCTGGTAGATACAAAGACAAGAAATATGAAGTGTTAATAAAGGCGATTTGATAGTGGGGTCTCTTACAGTGCGTGTTCAAACGGTAATAGCATTTGTAATATCATTATTCGTCTAGTATTTTTCGCTTTACATTAGGTGCCTGTTGGCTACGGTAGCTTGCACTGCTCAATGTGAACGTGAGCGAGATGGTAATTGTATGCGGATCAATTCTGTCTCATCCGATTTTCAGTTTGTGTGAAATTCAGATGAGACAGAATTGCATTGGATCTTTTCAGCGGGCAGCGGAATGTTTCGAACACGCGCTGCGTAGCCTCGTGTTGCCTGAATTTTGTGGTTAACAGATGTACAGTACGCAGCATGGGCCCAGAGAAGCAATATTAAAATTTTCAAAACAGCTTTTTGTGGTGCACAAGTGTAGCTCGAGGCAAATTCACATTGCTCCCGGCAGCACATCCATTGTACTCGCTGCAGCTGCTGAGGCCGTAAAGGAGAAAGTGAGGCCACCTCTCCAGACCAGTGGTGTCTAAGGGAAGTTTGGTGACAGGTGTTAGCGTGACTAAGAATCCGCTCCAGGTACATATCTTCGAAATTGTGTGCTTAGCCCTTGAAAGCTGGATGAAGAAAGGAACACATACCCTAGGTACAGCTGTTGGAGCTATGTGTCCCCCCTCTCAGCCCACACCACCTGCGCCGCACCAGCAGTGCATTTCCCGGAAAGCTTTTTGCTACAAATGTGACTACAGTGTTTAAACCTGTTGTTCTCTTCCAAGTGGATGGGGAATCCACACCTGGAAGTGGACTTTGGGGAAGAAACATTGTTAGCTTGTACATACCTTAACCTTTTGTCGTCTTTGTTAGCCCCCCCTCCCCCCCCCCCCTTCTTTGTATCTAATGGACACAAAGGTTCCCTTTGAAATGTTTATGCCTGTAGGCTGGATGGTATTGAAGTTGTATGAGATAGGACTCCCTGTATTTTCTCTCCCTCCGCGAGCGGTTTACATGGAGTATGTAGACGTATGTATAGTAGTATGTAGGTTATTCGCGGGGTCCGCGGGGTGCCCTTTTATTCTGCATTATTTGGTTGACCAGTTTCGCCGATGTATTGCTTGTGACATAGTGAACATTCCAACTTGTAAATAACGTTCGAACTAGTGCAAGTGAAACTGGATTTTATATGATAGACATAGTCACTTCCCGCGCTTTTAATTTTAAGATCATTTTGAATATGCTTGCAAGTCTTACATCTGGGACGGAAGGAAGTTATTACGCTGGCGGTGCTCTGAGGGCTTACTTTGACATGTACTAACAGGTCCTTAAAGTTTCTATTACGGCGGTAGGTGACGCTTGGTATTTCCGGAAACGCTTTTCTAAGGCGATCGTTGCTTGTTAGTATTGGATAGTATTTCCGAAGAATATTATTTATGTTTGGAAGCGCATTGGAGTATTTCGTTATGAATTCTAGCAGCTGGTTGGCCTGCGCTATAGGGCCTCTTTTTTCTAGTGCCGGTGTCCTATCCTATCTAGTTTACACGGTCATTGTATGCCTTGTTTAGAGCGTAGTCCATCAGAGTACTGTCCATCACAGTAGTCTACTGGTAGTGGTTCTTGACTGCAGACCCAAAGCATATGGGTTGAAACCCAGCCTTGGCGGTTGCGTTTTCAGTGCAGGTGAAGATGACTGGGACCCTTGTACTGTGCAATGTCAGCGCATGTGAAAGAACCCCAGGTGGTCCACAAGCTCCTCTCCTTTCTACTCTTTCATTGCCTTTATTCAGCACCCATGGACAAGTACCGCAGAAAGTAGTCTCCTTTCTTCAACGGCTTGTTCATGCTCAAGCCACCCTTGTCACTTTAAGTTGTGGTAGGCGAAACGGTTTTCGGACAATGGCAAAGGGCCGCCCTTGCTCGCCTCAAAGTCGACTCTTCCTTGGGGCAGCAGGATGGTGTGAACGTGAAGAGCCGTGAATGAACGACAATTGTTATTCCCATTCTCGAAGTAGAAAAAGGGCACCCAGGACCACTGTCCATGCATGAACAGGAGCTGACCATGTGCATTGGCGTTTTTAAGAGACTTGCTGGGAGAGTGTGGGAGAGGCGGATTTGAGAACGTTCCGGATGTACTCCAGCCCAAGTCACTTTACGTAAGCAACATATTGATGACGGTAGCTTTTGCAGTTCCTGTCCGCATTGGGGAAAGGGCTTGAGAATTTCACTGCAGTGCGTGCACAGCCACGGTGGCCTGGTGGTTTTGGTACTAGGCTGCAGATGCGAAAGTTGCGGGATCGAATCCGCAACTCTTGCCCATCATGGGTGCCCAGGGTGGTCCAGATTTCTGGAGCCCTCCACTGCGGCGTCTGTTATGATCAAAGCTGGGTTCGGGAAGTAAAACCCCAGAAGTGAATCTATTTCACTGCAGTGGACCGATCGATTTGTTCTAGCATGTCCTAAGGTGAACCAGTTAACAAATTGGTGAGGCTGGCACGCTACATCTTACAGTCTGAAAAACATGGTTTTCGAAGGGTTCGATGAAGGGCCCGCTGCAAGCCTACTGGAACAGAATTGTCAATAGCAGCAAGTAGACGCACGTTTTCTGATACTGTGTCGTTACTTCAATTCAGAGTGCAGTGTTTCAATATTACAGCAGAAGTATCACGAAAAAAAAATAAATACACACTAGAAAGGAGCTATTTATGGAAGTGAAAATCTGCCATTAATGGCTTTAAGAAGCGGCAGACGACGGGGGCATGCTCTTAGGTGCAAGTTCCTTGACATGACCTTCGAGATAGCGGGACATATTTAGATTTCGAATGTGGCATGTCTAGATGTATGTCGGAGCCACTACCACCATTTTCAGGGATCTACTGTGTTGAGAATTCTACTGCAAGTGTGTTCTGACTCGCTTGCTGGCCCTGTAATTTAGTCCTTTGTATCTAAGTGTAACACTGCAATTCGATATGTCGTACTTAAGTGCCCGTTGTAAGGAGATGTGTTGCATAATGCTACTGTTTACCGACAGCATGGCTAAACCCGAGAGGAGCGAGGCTAGCGACGCGGACACGGGTGCCCCAGCAGCGGCTCCCGAGAACAAGCGCGGCGCCAAACGTGGCGCCGATGGTGCCAACAGGAGACCTCGGAACTGTCTCTTGCTGCGGGATTTCCTGATTCCGCGCTTGGACCAGTGCCTATACGGCGAGGACCTCGAATGGCTGGACCGCACGGAGGGAGTATTCAGGATCGATTGGACCCACCAGGGCAAGAAAAGTTTCGATCCGGACGCACCTAGTGTGTTTCGGGTGAGCTTCCTTCTCTTCCGTGCGCTGCTGGTGCCTCCTGCAATGGCAGCATAGCGGCTAAGGCTGTTGGGTTGTGAAGCCAGAGGTCGCAGGATCAAAATACTGGTCATGGTGGCCCCATTTCGACGGAGGTTAAATGCAGGAAACATGCATTTTCCGACATCTTGGTGCGCATGAAGAACACCATGCGGTCAAAATGTTCTCGGAGCCCTCCACTACGGCTGTGCCTCGTAATGGTATTATGGTTTTGCCATGTAAAGTTCCATCAGTTATTTTGTAGCACTGCGCTGGTGAAGGGCACTGATGTTTGAGTAGTCCATGTAAACCTATGTGGTAGTGCTAGTGTGTCCCTCAAGCTAAAGAAAAAAAGATTAATAGAAATGTGGGGTGCCCGCACCACCCGAATGTATAGCGGGCTTAAAGCCAATTAGGAAAATAAATGAGGTGGGGAAATATCCCAAAGAAGAGTATTTTTAAAGAAACCAATTGTCTAAAAAAAAAAAAAGGATTGAGAGGATAAGAATAAATGGAGTTGATTGATTTGTGGGGTTTAACGTCCCAAAACCAGTTCTGATTATGAGAGACGCCGTAGTGGAGGGCTCCGGAAATTTCGACCACCTGGGGTTCTTTAGCGTGCACTGACATCGCACAGCACACGGGCCTCAACATTTCGCCTCCATCGAAATGCAGCCGCCGCGGCCGGGATTTGATCCCGCGACCCTCGGATCAGAATAAATGGAGTGTCTGTATCAGGGTAACAAGTGAAAGCTTATGCCAGCATGTGTCAGATGTGGTGTTTCAGCGGGGATGCTCCCTAGTGTTTAAGGGGTTTTGTGGTTACACGCGAATCTGCCATTTTGAGGGTATATCAAGGGAGTGAGAGAGTGTGAGCTGTTTGGCGGGTAGGTTTTCGGAAATGTGGTGATTTTTAGGTTGTATTTTACATGATTAGAAGTGCTGCTATTGTCATGGTTACAGACATATTTGGATGTTGTAAAGGCTTGTGAAATGGGAATGTATATTTCTCTGACTGGGGTGATGCGTCCTAATGTTGTGCGGATCTTGTATTAGGTTTGGGTGATATGTCGTTGTGTGGTAAAGGGTTAAATGTTTTTCTGTAAATAAGGAGTATTCAGCATTCAGTGTGTCTAATTCCAGAGTTAATGGTGGACAGTTAGCAAGTATTTGTAGTGATGAAATACGGGTAGTAAAAAATGCACCCGTAAGTCTTATCAGGAGGTATCGTTGAAGGGGAGTAACTGTCGCTTTGAGGTAAGATGATGGACATGAGGGCCACCAACACGGAGATGCATATGTAAAGGCTGGGAGGATGACCTGTCTGTATAAGCGATGTTTCACAGAAGGGCTCGTAGAGATACATAGTTTAACAAACGTCAAAGGTGTGGTTGTGGAAGTGTCTGCTTTGTCTTTAAGGTGCACCACGTGAGAGTGAAAGTTTAAAGTGTTGTCGAATAATATGACGAGTAGTTTAATTTGAGATTTCAGTTTTAAAAATTTGCCATCCATTGTAATGCTTGGCTGTCGCTTAAAAGTTCCCTTGTGGCCATTATTGAAAAATACGAAGTATGATTTTGCGGTGCTGATTGTTAGCTTAGTGGATCAGTCAATTATTGTTTCGAGGACGTTTTCCGATAGTGTTTGGAGATTTAGACGTGATGTTTCGTGGATTAATATTACAGTGTCGTCGGTGTAAGCTTATATGTGTGTGTTTTGGGGCAGTGGGAGGTTGAGCACGTCATTGCATAATAGTGGACTGATTGGTGTTTCCTGTGGGCTTCTGAATTGTTGGCGTCGCTGTGGCTGGTTCCCGAGTGGGCTGGGTATATTAGCTTACGACGCTGAAAAAAGGACTGTAGGAGTTGTAATAAGTTACGAGGGCAGTTGTGTTTTTTTTGAGAAAAGCTATTACGGCATCGTGCCACACACTGTCAAATACACCTTTGAAGTCTAATGATAGGAGAACAGCTGGTGTTTTGGTTGATTTTAGAGCGGTAAGTTTGTTGCGAAGATTTACTAGAGCCATAATTGAACCTTTAGAGCTCGTGAAGCCATACTGATATGGGAGGATCAGGTTATTATTGTGTAGAAAGTAATAAAGACGGCCGTTTAGAAGGCGTTCGAGTACCTTTGCAAAAAGCGAATTCATTATAATCTATGGGACGGGAGGATGACGGTAAATTCTGTGGACGACCGCGTTTTAAGATGAATGTAATGTTACATGTTTACCAGATTGGCGGGAAGTACCCTAATTGTAATGAAGAATTAAAGAGTTGGGAAAAACGCGACGTGGTACTGAAATAATTGTTGAATGAACTTGTGAGATTGTCTGGCCCAGGTGCTGCTAGGGGGTTGCCTAATGTAATAGCGTGTCTAATTTCATTGTGAGTGAAAGGGCTGTCATCAACCGAGTTTAAATAGGGGCTTGTTGATATCAGTCCTAAGCGACGGTGGTAATCTGCATCCTCGGTTACGATGGCTTTGGAAATAGATGTATGGAGTAGAAGATTTTCAGAACTGAGTGTTGAGTTTGTCCTCTTTTTGAAGAGCAGGAAGAAATGAGTGTGGACGATTTTTCTGGAATGCCAATTTAAATGGTTGTCCTAATAGATTTAATTTGGTTAGTTGATGACATGTGTCCTTTTCACTGGTTTCTTTCGCACTGCGAATTTAATTTTTATACGACTGGAATGCATCGGAATATTGTTCGCGATATTGAGTGCGTAGTAGGGCGCATCTTTTTTTTTTTTTTTTGGTATCGGCGGCGGATTGCACGAGCTTGTTTCCTCGTTTGTGTGAGGTCAGGTGTCCACCATGTATTTCCTTCCGCTTTAGTTTTGCCACAATGGCCGGGAGTGCTATTCTTCCAATTTCTTGTATAAGGTGTAAAATTGGTTTAGTATGAGGCCTAAGGTTGTGGGGTTGGAAAAGGAGCAGTTAGCTAATTTTGAGATCCATTGTGTTTCTTTGATCGTGTCCAAGATTTTCGCACGACCGAAGTTGGTAAGTCTTTTAGTGGCGTGTACTTGGGGTACAGAGGATTGAAAAGCTATATATTTGTGATCTGATAGTGTATCAGTATCAATAACCTGCCATGCGTATGATGTTATTAATGTTGATGTGACTAATGTTAGATCTATCCAAGAATGCGCATATGGTCGCTTACAAAACTGCCATATATGGCGATACGAGGAATTGGGCTTATGTGGCTATATATGGTACGTGCCCGTGTGTGGCCGTATCTGATGAAATCGTGACAGAAACACACGTGACAATGAAAGACCAACACGAAGAATGTCATGCAAGACTGACACGTATTGGGCAATTACGGCCACGTACAGACAAGTACCATATATAGCCATATATACATATATAGGCATATGAGTGGATATGGGAGTCAACTAGCACGCGTATGTGCCGCGTGAAAAGAAAAAAAAGAAAAGTGACCGCGAATGGCCGGATGGCAAAATAAAAAAAAGTGTGACGGTCCCTAAGCATATTCTTACGAGATGAGAACGCGAAACCGTTCCTTTTGGCTAGATTGTTGTTGCAGATGGGTGTAGCAAACTGGTGTTGTAGAGTTGTGTTATAAAGAATGAGGCAATGTGGGAGGCCGGAGTGTGTTTATTTAAATGATTTGATACCACCAAAGTGGTGTCGGCACTTCACATGTCCCCTTCTATTCCGTCATCCAGGCGGTATATGCAGCCTTCCTCGGGCATATCGAAGTAGTGCCACCGCCGTGGCGTTGTGGGTGGCGTTATTAGACAGTCACAGGTGTCATCGACCTGTTATCGTTCCGGTGACGGCGTACTTGGGCCGGGGCACATAGACACCACCATGACCTTGTGATCCGAGTAGTAAGTGGAGATATACGTCACATCTCGCAGAGATGTGATGGCATCAGTGGCATCAGTGGGCGTGATGGCATCAGTGGGCTTCTTCAATTCGAGATCGAACTCTGCACGCATGGCGGCGAGTAACGATGGACTAGCTGGCACGTTCGCGATCTGTGTCGCTACGCCGACGGCACGCAGCTGGGCGCGGGCTTTCGCCAACCCAACGCAGAAACGCGGCCGCATGCTCTTGTAGGTAACTCAGTTGGAGCAGAGGTTGCGCCGACGGCCGCTGCGGCTAGTGTTGGCGCCGGCGTCACTTCCGCTGGGAGAGGTCGCGTGCTTTCTGGGCACGGCTTTTGCGGACGGCAGCTGAGAGCGGGCTGTCGCCAAACTAGCCAAGAATCCCCTTCGCGTTAATAATAATAATAATAAAAGAAAGGCATGGAAAGCTACAGTAGTGAGTGGATTGCCCTGCCGGTGTGCAAGCCACTGGGAACATGAGGTCTGTAGGGAAGAGGAAAGGAGGTGCTGCTTTGCGAATCGCATCAATGACTCGAATGGCATAGGGGAGTTGAGAGGGAAGTTGAGCCCGCGCTCTTGTGCACGGGCCTCACTCTCCTCTCGGTTCCTCTCGTTTGCTGGCAGCACTCTGTGGAAGCAAGGTCACCACATCGTGTATGCCATTCACGATGCCATTGCTTCGCGCTCTGTTGTGAGTGGGGTCGCCATGGGAGTGGATCCGGCTGCTGCAGGCGCTAAAATTTGATATTTGAGGCGAAATTACTTGGTTGTTGGTAGGGGCAAAATTCGCTGCATGAAGGGCGTGTCCTGCTGTTACTTTGCCATGCGGTATTTAACGTAAATAATGAGACCTTAAATATAACGCTAGGGGGGTACCTTTGGTCTCTTGAGAAAAGAAGAAAAAATACATGTTAAAGGGGCCCTGCGACACAAATTGAGCAGGCCGTCTTTATCACTGATTCTAGAACTGTTCCACGCGTGGATATCTGAGAGAGAGCAGAAACGCCGAAAGCAAAGTGGCTATAACTTTATTTCGGCGAACAAACCCGCCCAAAATCGCCTCCTGTTTGAACTGAGGCGACACGCAACGGAGATTTTCGTTACAGGAAGGGACATGGAGTGAAGACGTTGGCGGGACCAGGCTGGGCGTTCTGATTGGCTTGACGATCCAAGGTGCTTGTTAACAAACGTGTGGTGTCTGCTTGGTCCAAGCTATCCAGTACCAAAATATACTAAAATAGTTTTTATGCTCCGTGAGATAGGAAGCAGGTATCTGACATTACTTGCAAAACGACACTAGGCGCGCTCTGCAAAGGTTTGCGCGTCCATATGACACGTACACTATCATATGTTGACGGCCAGACGATATGATATCTGATAGTGTTGAGGGCCGGACGTATGCTGACGGCCGGACGTTATCTGCGCGCGCGCGCTCTGCTCCCGGTGTCTTCCGGTGTTGCTCTATACCACGGTGTACTCTATACGACGAGCGTTGCTATTGGACGTGACCATTGACGTCAGCGGGAGAGCGAAATACGAAAGGGAATGTTGTTTTTATGCTGTCTGCTTGTGCTTTGAACTTCATGGACTAATAACTCCAATTCTAGCCGACCGATTTGCATAATTCTTTTTGCGTTCATCTCAGAATTCGATACTACACACACTGCAGACGGCAGTTGAAATAGTAATGCAGGGTCCCTTTAAAGTAGTAATGTGAAGTAATGCAAGTGTAAACCGCAATCAAAAGTTAATTGCCTGCAGGACCTCATTTGTTGTTTCAGCTGCCAGAAAATAATAGAAGATGCGTGCATGCCCGACCATTCGTCATAGCTGCTCACGTCCTCGTTGCTCTCGACAGAAACCGCGTCGTCATCTGTGCCGTCGATGTTGTGAGAGAGCGTAGCACATGAGGAATGCTTGTGACACTATTGCAGGTGGTAAGGTGCCCAAGCACTGCTTATCCTTTGAGCACCCTGGCCAACTGACTCTGGCTTCGTTCGACCCGGTGACATCAATTGGCGATTGTTATTCCTGGCTTTGGGTTGCTCAAGCTCAGTGTTCACGTTCAAAGAACTGCCTGCCTTGTTCCCTGACGTATTCTGCGAGGTCCTATTCGAGTTTCGGGTTGCTTTGTGGGTCTGTGCGGCTTGAAAGATGCAATCATGGGACTCTCTCCAGCCTTGAGTAGTAGACTGGCTTAGAGTCTGAGAATCTCCCCTCTTTACAGACAGCAGGATCGCCCGTTTCTTAAATATGGGGGTGTAGTGATCTACAGTTTGTCACCATGACCCTCGCGGCGATAGTAGCGCTAGGGACGCCATGCAACAGCCGCTACACAATCTGGTGGCTCATACTTCAACAGCGATGGACGTGGTCATACACCAATATTGAGGCACTGTATGAGCGTCGGAACTGCAGTGTGTTCCTACGCACGATCATTTCAAGCGCGGATTGGAATAAAGTGTGCTATATTGCGCCACAAACCCGCTAAATAATATGAGACATGATCCAAGGATGAAGGTATTTGAAAAAAAAAAATGAGATCGAGAAAAAAGTTCGCGCTATATTCATGACATGAACACGAATATAATGTGAGGGACATGGTGTTACATTCGTACAAATGCGGCGCATGTTCTTCCATTGAGTAGACGCAAGGAATTGATAACTTTGCAATGTTGAGGAGTTGGTTATGTACTGTAGTACGCTGCAAAATAGTTGCCGAATTGGTTAAGCAAATTGGCATCATTCGCCTGTTTAAGCACTCCAGTGCTCACCCTTGTGAGTATGCACGCTCACCCGGCAACCCTATTTCAGGACTGGTGCATCCTGAAAGGCACTTGGAAAGACAACGAGCGCAACCAAATGGTGATGGCCAAACAGCGTTTGCGTGCAGCCTTCCGAAAGCTGCCGAATCTCCGTCGCCTTGAAGAGGGCACCTCCTCACACCGTGTGTACCGCATCGAGGACATACAATGTGAGTCCTTTTGTTTTTGTTAGGGTTTCTTGCATAAGTCCCGAGGAAAAAAACAGCGCGAACAGAAGCATGTTGTGGTGATGACATTTGCATATACTTCCGTGTGCGTTTTTATCATGAGGTGATGACCTTTTCATCTTCCTTTGTGTTTATCAGTGTGTAACACTTGTGACGAGGCTCGTACGTATGTAAATATGTACAGTCGCGAGCAAAAGTTTGGAGACCAATGGGTGCCACAAACAGCTATTTTTCTTTGCAGTCCGAGTAAGTTGGCTTAAATCAGGTGGTTCAGCCTAGGTGCACTTGTTCGACCAATGCAATGCAGTGGTGCGATTCCATGTTGTAGAGCTTTGCTACTTGGAATTTAAAGTTCTTTCTGGTGCCATGGTATCCAAACTTTTGCTCGTGACTGTACGTTTTCGCCGACATAAAATCAGTTGACAGTCAGCGCTCCGTGGTGTGGTGTATGTTCCTTTTTTTCGTCGTCCTTGTGTTCGCGCTGTTTTTTCCACGAAGCTTGACCAACTAGCCTGCAAATCCGTCCTATTGTTCTTACATAAGGTTTATTGTGTGCTTGTAGCAAACGCTGTTTTACTTTGCTACGTTTTTGTATACCGGATCAGGTTAGCGGAGTTGGTGGTTGTGCACAGTGAACAGCAAGAAGTAAGCGAAGTTAGACTTGTAGATTGGATCTTCCGAATTGCTCAAGGCGCCTGCCTCAAACAACATTTGAATAGTCAAGGGAATGATGTTACGGTGAGCCATAGAACTGGCTTCCCCTATGTCTGCTGGGGAATTGTACAACTCAGAGCTTCATAACATTGATTAAAGCCATGGCACTTAGAGGACACAAACAACGAAGACAAAAAGTGCGCTAAGTATCAGCTGATAGCGTTGTCGGTTGTCGCACACACTGACGTGTTCCTTCGCTGCTCTCTTTTCGGCGCTACGGCCACAATTAATGCAGCATAGTGGCTACTGTACTCGGATGCTGATCTAAGGGTCGCGGGATGGAATCCCGGCCGCTGCGGCTGCATTTCGAGGGGGCGAAATGTTGAGGCCCGTGTGATGTGCGATGTCAGTGCACGTAAAAGAACCCTAGGTTGTCGAAATTTCCGGAGTTCTCCACTACGGCGTCTCTCGTAATCAGATCTGGTTTTGGCATGTTAAACCCCACAAATCAATCACCAACATAGCTCTGCAAGTAGCCCTTCCCAAAACAGGGGGCCACTGTTTCTGATGATGGACGGTCGGGACTGAGTCCTTTTTTTGTGTTGCGTGATTCGTACAAAGGGAAAGACAAGTTTCCGGGGGCGAGGGATGTTTATTGCCACATGCTCCTCCGTGTGTGGGCGGTCGAAGCAGGTTGCGGCTCATGCCTTTTTTTTACTCGTGTCACACACCCGCTCACTAGTGACCTGGTGATGAAACTGCGGTGATGGTCCAGACACAACAGGTTTGTGTGTATCAGCAGCTTGAAACCTGCTGAGCCCCATAACTTTCCTGTGATGGCACCCGGGAAAAAACACAACGAGGCTTAGTGGAGTATGTAGCTAACTAGCTGCGCATGCATGTACTCAATAAGCAGCAAGCACTGCTTGTTGACCGCTATGTAAAACATATGGTCGGTAGATGCTATACATTTTGTGTACATATGTACGTCTTCGTTCAAACAATGTTGTTCTGCGTGCAGCTTACCTGATTCCTGAAAGGAACGATGACAAGAAACCCAAGAAGGAGCAGCAGTGTGCTTGCGCTGGGGGCTGCGACCAGTGCATGCCCGAGGTTTTGCGGCCGCAGTCACCTGCCAGCTCTTCTGGTGATGGGGACGTGGGTGAACCCTCCGAGGCCAACGGAAGGGTAAGATAAGACCGAACTGAATCGTTTGTAATAAAACCGTCAGGGCATATTTACATGAAGTAACTTAAAGGAAATGCAAAGTCACGTAAAGCTTCGTTAATTAGTTACAGATTGACGATTTCTAAATAGGTGCTTCATGTGTTTGGCCGAGGAAGAGACTGGAGAAATCGCTAAACATAGTAGGAAGCTGAAATTCACTGTAATGTGTTCTTGGTAGAAATGCTACGGAAAGGGATACAAAGCCCATATATATATATATATATATATATATTATATATATATATATATATATATATATATATATATATATATATATATATATATATATTATATATATATCGCTACCAAAGCTTTGAAATAGATGTAGCCAGTAATAACAACATTCATCAAAGGTTATTTAGGGAATAAAAATGATGTTTACCAAGTTAAACAAAGGAAGTTTGTGACCTGGCAGAGTAATTTGGGAACAGAATGAAAGAGCGCACAAACCTGAAGTGCGATTACTGAGCTATTGCCTTTCTCGAAATCACTCAAAAAAAAAATAAATAAAAGAGGCCCATTCCAAGAAAGCTGGCCTTGAAAGTTGAGCGTATGTTTCTGTGTTTGGAATGACCCTGCAGATTAACAAAATTAGCTTGTGTGCTTCTATCCTTTGCCTGCTCATCTGGCTCCGTTGTCCGCTTTAATCCGTGTCAGTGCTGCGATCGCCCGGCGCACTTCGACTACTCAAATACAGAACCGTGCTCAGGCATGGTTCTGTTTATCGTGTTACCATCGTCGCCCATCAGTGGCCGAATTGATGTTTTCCTATCGCAGTCTCAAGGAACAAGCATGCGTAGTTGTAGAAGTGCATGGATATTTAGCGGCCTGTCGCCTATCTTGCACGAGATTGCCATCGTACTGGTGTCATTGCGGAGGATCTCAAGTGATCACGATCGGCGAGCGAAAGAAAGGCTTCGCTGGTTGCCTCTGGGCATTGCACAACTGGTTTCCCACGACCATGACAAGAAACAAGCTGTTTTTGTATTTTCTGACGGTTAGGTCTCAGCGAAAGCAATCAGAACTAATAGGTGCTTTTACTGAGTTTTGTTTTTCTTAGCTGACGTGGTTATTGCCGCGTGGCTGTGCACTTTATAAAGTTATGGAAGTGTTTTGCTATGAAGTCGGCGATGATGGCTTCAACGGCGTGTTATACCGTCGCCGCCCGATCTCTGGTACAACATGAAACCATTTGTAAACGTTGCTGAAGTTATGTTTTTTTCGCACTGCTCTATCGTTCGAAGATTCTTGTGGAATTTTCGCGTAAAAAAAAGAAAGATTCTTTCTGCAGCCTTGCATAGCATAAAATCTCAAATTTTCATTTAACAGGTTCCCAGTATAACGAAGAAAATAGCCAGTATTACCAAACGCGTCGGATCGAGGTGTTAACTGTTCAATACAGAGTTGCTACGAGAACGTCATGGTGCAGTTCCAGCTCTTTTCTTTCTCTCGAGTTGCGTTTTTGCACTCAGTCGATGTATCGTGATGTACCAGCGTGGCCACATAATAACTCGCTTAGTGTACTCACGTCATCGAACGTGAGGGTAACGGTTGACCTCTCACTCTGTTGTTTCGCAGGGCGATGCTGGCAGTGAGGGTGACTCGATGGCTGTGTCAGCGCCGTCGCCCACCGTTGCCTCAAACGTTTGGTCCTCGATGCATTGCCTCATGGAATCGTCGTCCGAGCCTCCCACACTTCCGTTACCTACGACCTCTGAGTCCCCTCAGCCACCACCTCCGCCCTCTGAACCGGAGGAGCAGGCCGAGCCCCACGACCCGTTCACTAGATGGAGTTTCGCCGAAATAGAGGCAGCTAAGGCATTGTTGCTGCTCAGATACGGGACGTTAGAGGGTATCCGCGGCATCCCTAGGACACCGCCTTCATCGCCGCAGCCAGCGCAGCCCACTTCAGGCCCACTTGCCACTAGAGGACAGGTAACAGTGGGAGCGTCGGCACCACCGTCGACGGCCCGCCAGCAGGACCAAGTGGTACGTGGATCGTTGTTGTCAACAAAGATGTATGCTGACACTTTGTTTGAGACTGAGTAATACTAAACATCTCGTGAATGTACTTGCTATACCGGAGTTTTCGTAACGGACAGCTTCAACGGAGCGTCCTTCTGTCCTCTGACAAAGTGCAAAGATGAACTGTACTGTATAAGCCATCACTTGGCAGATGGGCAATACGTACAACAGAGGCCACCAGGCTGCTAGCACCATCATGAATGCAAGTGAACGACCGGGTGTCGCCATATTCGATTCCAGATTGGCTGGCACACTGTCCAAAGATTGGCGACTTAGTTTTCGGCCTCCAAAATCGTTTTTCGCCGGTTGCCGCACACCATGTCGCGCACTGAAGCTATAAATCGTTTCTGTTTATCTCCCTGCAACTATTAACACGATTGACTTTCAAACATATCTAAGTCCTACAAGGTGACAGGTTCTCCCTGTGAGCATGCGTAATTGTTATTGCAACACATTTCAAGTACGCAGTCGAAAATGTCCCTTTTGTCAAAGGACCTTGCCAAACGGGAAACCGCTGGCGTAAATTTATTTATTTATTTATATTTATTTATTTATTTATTTATTACTGTAAGCCCGAAGGCTCATACAGGAGTGGGCATAAAGTAATACTGCCAAAAGAATCAATTTAAGAAAGACGCATAAGATCAAGAACGAGACATTTAAACACGTGAGTACAGGAGACACGCTGTGTCAAATAATGAATGAATCAATATAATAATAATAATAAATAATAAAAATGGAAAAGAGAAACAAAGTTGGATGCAAATCGGGCTATGAATAGCCAAATGACTGAAATGATAAACAAAACTACGCAGCGAGCGTTACTCGCGCACGCGTATACACTATCATGGTGATATGAAAAAAACCTCAGAAAGTTAATAATACATGCGTTCATTCTGTCATGCTCTAGGTTCCCGTCAGGCAGCCTCGTCCAGCCCGGAGCGGTCAGTCGACCAGGGCTCTTCATCACCGGAGAGCGGGCATGCCTTCGAGAAGCCAGTGGCCACCGCCCGTGTCTACGGGTTCACACTCCACCGAGCAAAACATCGTGTCGGGTGACAGTCCACTCGTGTTCTTGGCCAACGCTGCCCCTGCCCAGCGAGAAGCGGAGTTGGCATCCAGTGGCGTCCAGGACGTCGGTGACATGTCCTTCTGCCCCAGGCACCAAAGGTACAAACTACAGCTTGATTATGTACTGTCAAATGTGGCAGCGTAGTAATTTAGTGGCTACGGTGCCTGACCTGCTTAACTCGATGATGGCAGGTTGAGTTCCTAGCCGTGGGGGCATGCATTTGGAAAGGGGCGACATGTAATGGTAATTCTCACGTAGTTATATTTAGGTCACTTTAAGAGACGTTATGTGGTCAGCATTATTCCGGATTTCCTGGCTACAGCGTACCTTATCATGGTTTAGGCACTTGACGCATTGCGACGGTTTGTCACTACTAGTAGACACTGGTCATGTCATTTTATGCAAGCGTGGCGGAAAGGAGTGTGTATGTTAATGCTGAGTGGTGCAGTAGTTATGCAGCACGTGATGTTGTACAGGAAAGGGTGCTTACTATTTTGCAAGTAACACGTTTGCACGATTCTAAACGCGCACCTTTTTTCTGATAAAATGAGCCCATGAAATGCCTGCGCATTAGAATCGAGTGGAAAACCGAAAATGCAGAATGTGGAAAAGCGCATCTTGTTGCGAGTTCATGTCGCTTGATTTTGAGCTCCACCACGACCGGTTTGCGCTGTATATGTTCCGAATGGAGCGCAGATGGTAACATGCCAGTGTTATTTCAGAATAAAAAGTCTTCATGACTTATTCCACTCCTCGGCAAGCTAAGCGCAGGGGCGCCATTGCAGGAAAGCCCTTCGTTTGATTAGTTTCCCTTAATTCGAACACGTCTTCATGTGCCTTCGAGTGTCAAATATCGTGATTCTAGCATGCATCATTGGAACGTGCCGCCAATATTCCGGCCCGTTTTATTGTAAAAAAGCTGCATGTTACATTAGAGTTCGTACAGTACTTGCATACTTGAATCAATTAGGGCAGGCGTCACTCGTGTCATGCATAATGCACCACAATTGAATGTACGACGCAGCGGCGTAATTGGAGGTTAACTGAAACAAAATGGCGAAGGCCACACAGCCACGGAAAATGGAAGATGACAAAAGAAGCTGGAGCACTTGTGTGTCCCTTAATGCCTTCATTCTTTTGGTTGTTTTTGACGTTGTGTCGGCCTCACGCCTTCAGGGCTGTGTGTTTTTTTTCTTGACACAATTGTGCGTATATCAATGGCAATTGTGTTCTCAGTGCATTGCAGATAGTGGCAGTTTCGATTTGCATCTAGCCTTGTTGACCGTTTCTCATATTCTCTGTTGCAGGCGCCTGAGTGAAAGAACAGTGACAGGCTTTCGTATGGATCCCAGTGCAAGGCTCACCACATCACGTGACGTCTGATGAAGGTGTGGCCAACATATGTACAGTCGCGGCCACTGTTAGAGGGAACGCGGCACGCGTGGCCGCTCTCTTCGGGCCACCAAGCGGGCGCCGTGCGAACTATTGCGACGCAAGCGCAATCAGAGCCACAGGCGGAGTTAGCTGCGCGTCGTCTGCTACGGTGCCTCCCACTTCGCCTCGAGCGGCGAAACCTAGATTGCGCGCGTGCTTTGGAATTTTGAACCAGAGCGCGTGCGGCAAAGTGGGAGGCACCGTAGCAGACGGCGCGCAGCCAACTCCGCCTCTGGCGCTGA
>CM023489.1:40101276-40136548 GCA_013339685.2 Hyalomma asiaticum
AAGTGAAGGAGTGTCATCTGCATATATAGCTGTTTGCATATGGGTTAGCACAGAGAGTGATCGTTAATGAATTGAGTAAAGAAAATCGGTTCAAGTACTCGAACGATTTTAAAGTGTGAAAGTGACTACAGACACTCTGAGTTAAGGAAAATATACTTTCACGCAATCCGATTATGTCAAACGACAAGCGATACACCATGAGGAAGCACAATGCTCATTCGTGTAGCTGTATGAGGAATGAATGCATGCTGGCGTAGTACTACGTGCAGCTATGGTAAAGTGAATGGTACAAGTCTTGGGAAAAGACATTATACAATGAAAGCATAAACAGGCTACACACATAACTTCAGCTTAACAGCACAATAAACCGTGGAAAGATGAAGCAAGCATGCAGAATGTGTGTAGGTATGCTATGACAATGTTTTCATCACTGCTCAACTTGCCAAGAGGCGGCACAATCAAAGCAACAAACACAGTGAAAGACAGCAACAAAAGATGAAAGGCTCCGAAGCTTTTCAGGTTCCCCGAAAGCCCTGTTGACATACAAATAGGTGGTAGAGGTGAGTTTGTGATAGAGGATGTGTTAAGGAAAAGACTTTAGTTCCTACAGCATCTTGGAGCATTGCGTAGCGTCTTGGGTGGAAGGGGAGCAAAAGAGGAAAAAAGAGCCAAAAGAAAACGCCCGTGCCACCAAGAGCAGTTAAAATTCTTTTTCTAATGCCATGTCTCCATATTGGCAGAAGAAGCAAGCTTTTGTGCCTCGTACTTGACCTCGCTTATCCATTACACTCTTCTCTAATCGACAACACTACCCCCCCCCCCCCCCACCACCACTTACACCACTTAAAAACAAGTATGTATATTTCTGACTGTTATGGCTTTTCGTTCGCATGAACGCGAGATATGTGCATAGTGAGATGGCTTTTTTGTTTAAAGGATGCATTACAGCGGACACAGGGAAAGGGGCTCTCCTGTGTGGGTGCGGATGTGGACGAGAAGGCCGCTCTCTTGAAAAGGCTGCATTGCAGTGGACACACGAAAATAGCTCTCCTGTATGGGTGAGTATGTGGTACTTGAGGCTACTTCTCTTTGAAAAGGCTGCACTGCAGTGGACACAAGAAAAGGGCGCTCTCCTGTGTGGGTGCGCATGTGGTGCCAAAGGTTTGATTTGCTCACAAAAGCTGTATTGCAGTGGACACAGGAAAAGGGACGCTCCCCTGTTGGTGCGTATGTGGTCCTTGAGGCTGCTACTCCAACCGAATGCAGCCGGACAGAGGTGGCATTGAAAGGTGCGCTTGCCGGTATGCTTAAAAAGGTGCTTATTCATGTCGCCCTCGGCTCGGACACATAAGTGCACTGTCGACAGGAATGCAGTTTGCCTTGTACCGACACGAGTGAATAGTACTGCTCCAGGGAGGCCAGGATGAGGAGCCTGCAAGACCCAGGGGGAGCACAGGAAGTAATGCAAACCATCAGCCACAACCTTTTTGGAACTTGACAGCAGCATTAGGCATCTTTGATATAATATGTAGTTACAATACAAGTCGGGTGCCATTTTTATAAGCACCAATGCAAAGAGAGACACTACAATTATTCTCGCTTGTGTTCATGCGAAGCAGTGCCTTGGAAGATTGCACACGCAAGCGCAGAACACTTTAGACGTGGACTGGACAGGAGAGCGAAACACACGAGCGCTTGTGTGTGTGTTACTCTCCTAACCAGTCCGTGTCTAAACTGTTCTGCGCTTAGCTCTGACATGTTGGACCAACAAGGCCAGAAATCTAGCTTAGCTAAGTGCGGTAGCAAGTCCAGCTTTACCTTGCAAACAGATTTTATCAGTTAAGCTGTTTATAGGTGATATCACTACAGTTTATAATCTCTCCAAGCCTACATACATGCTTGTCACTTGCTTGTATATTTCCCACAAGGATGTGAGTTCCACTGTTCGCATTCAGCTGCTGCCATATATGAGTGATGCAATCATGCCAGCACATTTTCTTGAATTTTATGCATATGCTTCCAAGCATGTGGAGCATACTTATAATGCACTTATCATTATTATGTTTCTTAGTTTTATTTCTTTCATTTGTCAATAAGCAGTGCACCAACAATGCTGGAAAGAATCCTTATACCGCTTCCTGGTCACCCTAAAAAATTCTATATACTTTCTTTCGTAAAGCACTGTGAAGATATTGCATTTGCAATGAAAGAAACACTGCGCTTCACATTTGGTGAAAAAAACACGACCAACAAATGTTTTTAAGAAAAGCAATAAAAGAGAAAATGCTCAGCATGATCACGTGTACTGATGCAGCTTCATCACTCCTACATTTGTAGCTGCACGTGTACTCATTGGGACAAATGTTCTCCACCAACCTGCTAGAAATCCTGTCACTAAACCTTCACGTTAAGCATGCAGTGAGGTAACCACCTGTGGTAGTTCAAATTATACTTGGCAAAGCTT
Source organism: Hyalomma asiaticum (assembly GCA_013339685.2). Lineage (NCBI taxonomy): Eukaryota > Metazoa > Arthropoda > Arachnida > Ixodida > Ixodidae > Hyalomma > Hyalomma asiaticum. Next base: position 40,103,741 of record CM023489.1, read on the forward strand.
TCCAGGGCACCTTTAAGCATTGAATGGTTCGAGTTATCATTGCACTTCTTTTCACTCGTGAATATTGTACATTGCAACAATGCAAGAACAGTAACCGTACGAGATAAAACATGAACGAAATAAATTATTATGCAACTTAAACATATGAAAAAGGAAAGACAATGGCAACAAGAGTTAGAATGAAAGAAAAATTCCCAGTGATGAAAACACAGGCAACTTTGTAAGCACTACACAAAGAATCGGTTTTCTGTGTACCAAACTGGATGACACATTTCTCATTAACGATACTACAATGCTTAAGTGGAAGGAAAATGATACCAAGTCCTCCAAGAGGTAAGTTGTTCACAGAAATTATGCTCCAGCCATTTACATTACCGCAAATAGAATCGCCATGTCCCTTTATATATGGCTCTTTTACCTCAATGGACAGGAAGGCTCTTCACGGTTGGAAATCCATAGTTATATGCCTATATGACTGAAAAGTCTTGAATATCTTACCTTGTTCATTGAGCTCAACCTAAAAAACCACTACATGCTCAGTAGGCATCATACTGCTCTTATCATGAGCTCAACCAGTGCAGAAAAGGTATTACTAAAATGCATCTCATAAAATGTATCAAAGAAATAACTAAAGAACTGATGAGTGGAGACTTGATTAAATTGAGAATGGTGCGATTTTTGATGATGGAAGCGAAAAGCACCACAGGTTGAGCAGCTGAGAAACCATTCTTCCGTTTGTTGGTAGCCCTGTAAGAAAATAAAGTTTAGTCGGTCAAGTTTGGCATAGATTTAAAAGTATTACACATGAATAGCAACAACAGGGACTGCACGATCAAATTCGTAACAAACTTATAAAAGATTTCTGTCGTAGACTTATTTCAACAGCATATCACTGACATACTGCAATGCAAAAGCAAAGAACATCTGCCAAGTACTCTGGGAAATTTATCTACAAAAGAGCAACACTCGAACTGTTGAACAACACGCTTTCACAGCCAAAAACACCATCACCAAATATGGTCACAGCCTATGCTTTGTAAAGAGAGGCACAATTCTTTTGCTATGATGATTAAACAATGAGAGCCACTCAGTTAGTCAAGATTTCTTTATATTAACCTGGCAAGAATGAAATTGACAATTTCACTCCTCTCAATATAAGTAATCATAGAAAGGAAATGTCACCGTCAATTCACAGCAAAATACTTCAACATAATAGGGAAAACAAGCACATGATTTTTAAAAGGAACAGCTGCAATAAATTTCTCTCAATATGCGAAGCGTACAACTTCCTGGATGCTCCATTGGAGGTATGGGCACACCTGCAACAGAGACATAGTGTCAAAGCCAGCACAAGTACTCTCAAAACACCCACACTTACTTTTACCCCTAGCCTAGACCAAACCTGCATGCAACACATCACTTGCAATCGATTACTCATGAAGAGGTTTTAGCAAATGCTCAATTTAGGTAGTAATTGACAAGTGCGTGAGTTATGTTTTGTACAAGGAAATGACTGCACATGGTTCTAGCTATTACCCGTAATGTTATCTAGTCTACGGCGCAGACTTGATCACATTTGACTAAGTCTGTACACAGTTGATAGTTACTGCTCATCTTGTTTTGTGTTTCCCATCTCTGTCGCTGGTGTTCTTTCACAGTAAACATGTCGTAGAGCTCCTTCAATCGCCAGGAGTTGCATTCACACATGTGAATAGAGAAGGTAAAGTTAATGAAACGATGTAGTAAGCATAAAATTGCACAACGTGCTTTCAAAGTCAAGTTATTTCAACAAAGCGCAATTTTTTTTTGTATTTTAACTCAGCTCGCAAATTCTTGTACTACCGCAGTGCTCAACAGGTTCACCGACAACCGAGGTCCACTAAGTTAAAAAAAAAGGGGGGGGGCAACTCGCAATCAACTGCGTGATCTCGAGGCAGCTTGTGGGACGTGGTTTCGGGAGGTTTCTACACCAGCTTTCCTGATTTAATGTTTTACATTGTGATCACAGCCTGCTTCATCCAGCAGCTGACATTTGCAAGCACGTTCGCCAGCAAAAGAAGGGCAACGGCATGATGCACTGGTGTGCCGCCTGTCTCCATTCCCATCCTACCGCAACACGCGTTGATATTTCATGGCGAGTTAAAGAAAAAAAAAGAAAGTTGCTGTTATACATTTTATGAAAGCACGCTCGAGAGGCGCATTAGCCGCGTTGGCTTCCAAACCGAAACCAGTCGTCGGAGAATGCGTTTAGTTGTGCAGGTAACTAATTTCTCGACCCCTTCTGAACGACATCACGGTATGGCACGAGATCTCAAAGATCGAGCACATCACTGCCAAAACACCGCACCGTCGCACAACTATGTACGCTCACGCATATTAGCGCCTCATTGAACTTGAGACACATTTGCGACCATTCAACTGCGCCTGTCTACGGAACTTCAAAGCAAGTGCACAGTCCAGCAGGCCTAACATTCCGCCCATTTAAGAGTTCAAGCAACACGTCATCAAGGCATCAACTGTCCAACGTCTCTCTCGTACACCGTGGGACAGGAAGAACGAAACGGCGTACACGTTGCATTAGCAGGGACCACAATGCGCGGGATCAACGTGCAGTCACGTGGACAGTCATTGTGGGGTGGCCATTGCATGCGTTCATGGGTACCTGGGGGCCACGCCCGGACGTGGTCACTCACGCTTCGAATTAGTCTTCGCACGTTAGTCCAACTAACGTATTTGCTATACGCCATTACGTTACGTCAAAAATTATTGGTTTAGGTGAGTCCCGTCATATGAATGTGGCGCGTCGCCTTAGACATAAGCAAAGAAACAAGCACAACCGTTCCTGCTACACTGACGCCAAACCAATCGCAACTACTAACGACGAGTGAACGTTTGCGGTTTGCGATCCGCACACCGCCTATCTCACTTTTCCCAACACTAGCTTTTGGATTATTGAAAGAAACGTGAATGCATACTGTGGGTCCTCCCACCGCAAGGACAGCCGCTGACAACAGCGCGAGTCGCCAATCACGTGCCAACGGATGAGGACCGGGAGCCGCCAATTGCGAACTGTTATAGAAAGCGAGCTGTTGCGCTATAGCGCGGTTCGTGATTGTGCAGGTTGCGTGATGGCTTACAAGTGCATAGCGCCAATAGCGCAAGACTTTCTGATCTTAGAAGGCCAATAAACGACTCTGCGGTAAGTGTTTATTTCATTACAAGATTACATGATATTCGCATTGCAAAAGGTGGACGGCGACTGAACTTGTATCGCCTTGGAAAATACTGCTCCTCCATTTGTGATACGCCGCGAGCACTTCGCCGTTCTCGTCCCTTCAAAATTCTGCCGTCGACACCACACGTATGTAATAAGCTTTCCCACAGCATCATCAGTGGTAGACAAAATGGCGCTGCCCCCACGTTCGAAATGCATGTCTGTCCTGTATCCACTGCCTGCATCAACCCACCCCATGCATAGACTCAATGGAAACTTCAGTGTAGATGGTGTACAGTTCATCGTGCTACACCTGTGCTATATAAAAAGGAAAAAGTGGAAGGTATTACACATATTCTGTACGGAATAAAGAACAAAAGATGTCGACATTTTGTACACTATTACCTACGCTCCGAAAAAAAGAAAAATATATAATATATGAGCACGGAATGGTTAGCCAACTAAAGGCCCTACAGTTTCATACACTCGGCAACAGCCTAGGCATAGCTTACTCTATAACTTAAGTAACTATAACTTACATAGCTTAGTTAGAGAGCAGGCAACGAGCTAGGTCAAGGAAAAAGCAGTGTCAGCCCGTCAAAGAACCCCCCTCAATCCAATGGCGCTGTTCCGTCAATTTTACGTCGCTGCACCAGGGTTAGGGATCCTCTGACGGGGAGATGCCGCTGTTCTTTTTTTCTTTTGCCTGTAATGTACCGGTATACTTTTATCCCTACTGAGGGCGGCTTCAGTACGGATATCAGTGCGGCATGTCGTTGCCGAGGCTTCGGTACGGCGGCTGCCGTGGGAGGCATTGTCGTCACGAGCCTGCGCATTACAGCTTAGCGAGTTGAAAAGACACAGCAATGGTTAGGGAGGAAGGTGGCATAAATGTGCCCATTGGTGCCTCGATCGGTGCAAGATGCTTCATTTATTCTATTGCATTGATGGTTTGAAAATGACACAACCTGATCAGTGAGAAAATGTCAAAAAGCTCACAGACGTGAAGCTGATGACCTTAGGTCACAGAACACATTGCTAAAGAAAAATAAAAAAGCGTAGAAGCGATTCATTAATTGGATTGAACATGATTGCAAAAATCTCTATTCGCTTCCTTTATGCAAAAAGTATATCAAGAATTCACAATACGATGCCATCATGCACATCTGCATGCTGACATCATTATATATGTATAGGTGTTTTTGTACCATTTGTTTTCAATGCGCGAAAGACACATGGCATTCCTCGAGTCATGGCACCACATACTGGCTTCTTATTTAGAAAGGAGACGCCATGGAAACACTGCAAAAAAGAGCTCAGCACGAACACTAGCAAGCACGTATACTATGTACGACAGCCGGCTAGCAGTGGAGGACCGACCTACGAAGGTGCAACACCCGTGGGCGTTGTGTACAAAGTGTCGTGTCCTGAATGTCCAGCCAGCTTCATAGGCGAGAGGAAGTGTTTCCCAGAAAGAATATGCCAACATAGGAACGAAGTCAGGAAGATGGAAATGCAACGTAGCGCTCTGGCAGAGCACTGTGAGAAGCACGACCACAATATTGACGTCGACGGCGCTTCTGTTATTGAAACAGAAAGGAATTTGTAAAAGAGACTCTTGCTTGAGTCCTGGCACATTCAATCCACACCTGCCAACGTGAACCACTTGCTGGGAATGATGCCTTCGAGACCTGAGGGAAAGAGAAAACCGGAGCCATGGTGAGAGAACAAGATGTGGCGACACTTCTGTGACCAACACAGTCATCCCCTGAGGAAGGGACCGAGTTGGTCCAAAATCGTCTAGCTTTCTTTAAACTGTGGCTGGAGCTATTCCAACTTCCTAGATTTTCAACCCATCTAGACAGATTGCTGTCGAAATGTTTACATGAAAGTCTGCAAGCATGTTCAAAAGAATATGTATTGTCGCTCCATCATGAGAAGACGCAGCAACAGGACATGTGCTGTTGCTGTGTCTCATTTGCAGAAGTGGAATACGAAGTCAGTAACCAGTTCATGACATCATGGTAAGTCGCTTGCATCACCGGGTGAACACATGGAGCAGTCAGTTAAACTCATGTATGACATCATGTCTCTTTTTTTCTTCGGAAGCTACGCACAAGAGATATGTATGTGTATATGTATGAGTGATTCTTTCTGTGGGCAGTGATGGCAATGAATATTGTAGATTAAGATTTCGTTGTTCCACCTGATGTGTGTCACCTTTGGATTTTAATACAAGTGACGAGTGAAAGGGTATGTTATTATTCATTATTTTGTGTACTAATGTGGAACTAATATTGCCTAACCATATTAATAGGCATTATGTTGAGATTGCTGAAAAGTTCAGTTGATGGCGCATTCCTCGATGCTGATGAAATAGTTTGTACAGCTCTCTTCTTTTTTCTTCCAAAATGGTGACGACCGAGCAATATGAAGCATGTGTGTAGCTCCATGATTCAATAGACCCTTTTCATAAACTGTAAAGCTAGCTTCCCTGCAACGCAGCTTGGGCAGGCATTGCCAACGGGCAAACAGCGTGTGCAAGCACAATTTGCTTGCGATAGGGCATGTAAGATGTCGACGCAGCCCTTCTGATATAAACATTCCCAAAAAACGGGCCACAGCATGTGCAACCTGAACCTTGACTGCATTTAGATAAAGACAGCTGTCGCCATTAGTAGGGCAAATGTGCAGTGCAGAGAAGCGCCTTTGCAAATTATGAAAAGGGTCTATACGGCCGGTAGGGAGAGAGTTAAAAACTTTAAAGTAGAATATATGGAATGTGTGTACGACAAATGAATTTCTAGCCTCAACTAATGTGAAACACCGAAAGCTTAGTTTTCTACATAAATTATCTACACGAGACGTCCAGTGTAACGAGGGGTCTATAGTCATGCCAATGCGAGTATATGCGTTTAGCTTGTCAATGCGAGTTCCGTCAATGTGCAGCTCACATGTTTCAGGTATCGCTCTTCTGCTGCAGGCAAAAACAATGTACTTGATTTTCTGAGTATTTAATAATAAAGTTTTGTTTACACCACTGAGAAGTTACTTGCAGTGCTTTATTGGCGAGTGATTTGGCTTCCTGAAGAAAGTGATGTGCTATAAGTAGAGGAGTGTAATCTGCATGCTGTTTGCACATGGGTTAAGCATAGAGAGTGATCGTTAATGAAGAGGGAGAATAAAATCCGTCTACGTACTGGAACGATTTTCAGAAAGTATGAAAGTATGACTACAGACACTCAGAGCTAAGGAAAAATAAAGATACTTTCACGCAATCCGATTAAGTCAAATGAAAAGCCATCACACCATGACGAACACTATCTGCATTGGTGTAGCTGTACAAGGATTGAATGCATGCAGTTATAGTACTAAATGCAGCTATTGATTGAATGACTAATTTGTGGGCCCAAAACCAGCTTTGATTATGAGAGACACCATAGTGGAGGTCTCCGGAAGTTTTGACCACATGGGGTTCTTTAACGTGCACTGACATCGCACAGCACGCGGGCCTCAACATTTAGCCTCCATCGAAATGCATCCGCCGCGGCCGGGATTCGATCCCGCGACCTTCGGATCAGCAGCAGAGAGCCATAACCACTAGACCACCGTGGCGGGGCCAAATGCAGCTATAGGTCAAAATGAACAATGCAAGTCTTGGGAACAAGCTTTATACAATGAAAGAATAAGCAGGGTACACACATAAACATTAGCACAACAGCACAATAAACCTTTGAAAGATGAACAAGTATGCAGAATATGTCAGGGTATAGTATGATGATGTTTTCAAACAATTCAATTTGCCAAGAGGAGGCACCAACAAAAGCAACAAACACAGTAAAAGACACCAACAAAAGATGAAAGCCTCCGAAGGTCTTCAGGTTCAATGGAAGCCCTGTTCACATACAAGTAGGTGGGTGAGGTGAGTACGAGATACAGAAATGTGTTGAGGAAAAGACTTTAGTTCCTAGAGCCCTAGCTTGGAGTATTGTGTAGCATCTTGGGAGGAAGGGAAGCAAAAGAGGAAAGAAGAGCCAAAAGGAAATTCCCGTACCACCAAGTAATTGAACACTTATTTTTCTAATGCCATGTCACCACTAGAGCGCAGGAGAAGCAAGCTTTTGTGTACTGTATTTCACCTTCTCTATCCACTACGCTCACGTCTAATCGATGAACACTTCCCTCCTCCTCCCTACCATTTACACCACTTAAAGTTAAAAAGAAGTACATACGTTTATGAATTTTATGCCTTTTCCTTTGCATGATGGTGATTTGTGTGCCTAGTGAGATGGTACTTTATTTTAAAGGATGCCTTGCAGTGGACACAGGAAAAGGGACGCTCTCCTGTGTGGGTGCGCATGTGGGCGAGGAGGCCAGCTCTCTTTGAAAAGGCTGCACTGCAGTGGACACAGGAAAAGGGGCGCTCTCCTGTATGCGTGCGCATGTGGTCAGTGAGGCTAGATCTCTGTGAAAAGGCTGCATTGCAGTGGACACAGGAAAAGGGGCGCTCTCCTGTGTGGGTGCGGATGTGGTCAATGAGGCTGGTTTTCAATGAAAAGGATGCATTGCAGTGGACACAGGAAAAGGGACGCTCCCCTGTGTGGATGCGCATGTGGCGCCGAAGGTTTGATTTGATCGCAAAAGCTGCATTGCAGTGGCCACACGAAAATGGACGCTCCCCTGTGTGGGTGCGTATGTGGTCCTTGAGGTTGTCACTCCAACGGAATGCAGCCGGACAGAGGTGGCAGTGAAAGGTGCGCTCGCCAATGTGTCTACGAAGGTGCTTAGTCATGTTGCCCTTGTGCTTGGTCACGTAAGCGCACTGTCGACAGGAATGCTTTTTGCCTTGTACTGACACGAGTGAACGGTACTGCTCCAGGGAGGCCGAGGGTGAGGAGCCTGCAACAGCCAGGGGGAGCACAGGAAGTAATGCAAACCATCTGCCACAAGCCTTTTTGGAACTAGACAGCAGCATTAGGCATGTTTTACACAATAGTTACAATACAAGTAAGGCGCCATTTTTATAACCACCGCTGCAAAGAGAGACACTGCAATGATTTTCCCCTATGTTCATGCGAAGCAGTGCTTTGGAAGATTGCACAGGCGTGTGGTAGCAGGTCAGAGTTAAGTGCGGAACTTTTTAGACGCAGACTGGACAGGAAAGTAAAACACATATAAGCGCTTGTGTGTGTGTTACTCTCCTATTCAGGCCGCGTCTAGAAAGTTCCACGCTTAACTATGCTGCACCAACATGACTATGACATGCTGCACCAACAAAGCCAGAAATCTAGCTTAGCTAAGTGCAGTAGCAAGTCCGGCTTTACAATGCAAACAGATTTTATCAGTTAAGCTGTTTAAAGGTGATGTCACTAAAGTTTATAACCTTTCCAAGCCTACATACATACTTGTCACTAGCTTGTTTATTTCCCACGAGGATGTACGTTCTACTGGTCACATTCAGCTGACATTTTCTTGAATGTTGTGCATATATTCCAGGCATGTGAAGCATACGTGTAACTAGTAATGCACTTTTCATTATTAATATGTTTCTTAGTCTTAGTTCTTTCATTTGTCAATAAGCAGTGCGCTAATAATCCCAGAAAGTATCTTGATGCCGCTTCCTGGTCACCCTAAAAAATTGAATATATTTTCTTTCATAAGGCGCTGTGAAGATTTCGGATTTGCAATAAAACAAACACTGCGCTTCACCATTTGGTGAAAAAAAAACACGACCAACAAATCTTTTCAAAAGAAGGCAATAGAAAAATGCTCAACATCATCACATGTGCAGATGTAGCTTCTTCCCTGCTACGTTTGTAGCTGCCTTTGGACTAAATGGGTGAAATGTTTTCCACCACCAATGCTAGAAATACATTAACTCTAAATTTTCATGTTAAGCATGCAGTGAGGTAACCATCTGTGGTAGTTCAAATTATACTTGGCAAAGCTTTCCAGGGTAACTTTAAGCATTGAACGGTTAGACTTATCATTGCACTTCTTTTCAATGGCAAATATTGTATATTGAAAGAATGCAAGAACAGTAACCTTACGAGATAAAACATGAACGAAATAAATTATTATGCAACTGTAACATATGAGAAAGGAAAGACAATGGCAACAAGAGTTAGAATGAAACAAAAATTCCTGGTGATGAAAACACAGGCAAATTTGTAAGCACTACAAAAGAATGGGTATTCTGTGCATTAACACAGCTGACACATTTCTCATTAATGTTACTAGACTGCATCAGTGGAAACAAAATGATACCAAAATGAGGAAGGCTGTTCGCTCTTGAAAATCCATAGTGATATGCCTATATCACTAAAAAGTCTTGAATATCTTACCCTACTAATTTAGCACAACCTAACTAAGCACTACAAATGCTGTAGGCATCATACTCTTCTTATCATGAGCTCAACAAATGTAGAAAGGTTATTACTAAAATGCATCTTATAAAGCGTATCAAGGAAATAACGAAAGAACTGATGCATTGGAGAATTGATGAAATTAAGAATGGTGCGAGTTTTGATGGTGGAACAAAAAAGCACCACATGTTGAGCAGCTGAGAAACCATTCTTCCATTTGTAGGTAGCCCTGTAAGAAAATAAAGTTAAAGTTTAGTCGGTCAAGTTTCGCATATATTTAAAAGTATTACACATGAATAGCAACAACAGGGACTGCATGGTCAAATTCATAACAAACTTATAAAAGATTTCTCTTGTAAACTTATTTCAACACCACACCACTGACAGACTGCAGTGCAGAAGCAAGGAACATGTACCATGTACTGTAGGCAATTTATCTACAAAAGAGCAACACTTTAATTGTTGAACAACACACTTGCACAGGCAAAAACGCCATCACCAAATATGGCCAGAGGCTATGCTTTGTAAAGAGAGGCACAATTGCTATGCTATGATGACTAAACAATGAGAGCCATTCAGTTATTCAAAATTATATTATATTAACCTGGCAAGAATGATATCGTCAATTTAACTCCTGTCAATATAAGTAATCACAGAAAGACAATGTCAGCATGAATTCACAGCAAATTTTTGCAACATAATAAATCAAACAAGCAAATGATTTTTATGAAGAAACAGCTGCAACGAATTTCTTGCAATATGCAAAGTGTGCAATTTCCTTGATGCTCCAGTGGAGATATGGACACACCTGCAACAACAGAGACGTCAGTGTCAAAGTGAGCACGAATACTCTCACAACGCCCACACTTACTTTTCCCTTTAGCAGAAACCAAACATGGATGCAACAAACCATTTCCAATTGATTAGACTTGGCTAGATTTCGGCAAATGCTCAGTTAACTGAGGTAGTAATTGACAAGTGCAGTCGTGCAGTTATGCCTCGAAAGACGTGCAGTTATGCCTCGAAATAGGTACATGGTTGTACCTATTTTCGATAATGTGATCTAGTCTGGGGTACATAAACTTTATCACATCTGATCAATTCTGTACACATGTGATGGTTACAGCCCATCTTGTCGTCTTGTTTCTTGTCTCTGTCCCTGGTGTTCTTTAGCCGTGAACATGTTGTAGAGCTTCTTCAATCGCCAGGAATTGCATTCACACATGTGAATGAAAAAGGTAAACTTAAGGAAACTACGTAGTAACCAGGAAATTGCAGAGTGCGTTCTCAAACTCCAGCTCTTTGAATCTGGCGCAGCCTGTTTACAAGGTCGCCCCTTGTTGCACTACCACAGTCCTCAACAAATGTTCTATGAAATTTATTGCCCAGGCCAACCTGCAGCCAACTGCACGTTCTTCGAGGCAGTTTGTGGTAGGTTGTTAGAGTTGATTTTGAGATCAGTTTTCTTGATTTCATGTTTCACACCGCACACACAGTCTGCTCCATCCAGCAGCTGACATATGCCAGCGCATTCGCCCAGCAAAAAGAAGGGCAACGGCATGATGCACTGGTGCTCCACCTGTCTCCATTCCCATCCTACCGCAACACATGTTCATATTTCATGGCGAAATAAAGAAAATGAAAGATGCGCTGTCGTACATTCTATGGCACCACGCTGGACAGGCGCAGCAGCCGCGTTCGCTTCAAGACCGAAACCAGTCGTCAGAGAATGCGTTTACTTGTGCAGGCACCTCATTTCTCGACCACTTTGGGACGACATCACGGTATGGCACGAGATATCAAAGACTGACCACATCACTGCCCAAACACCGCGCCCTTGCACAACGATGTAAGATCACGCTTATTAGTGCTTCACTGAATTTGTGACACTTTTGCGACTATTCAACTGCGCCTGTCTACGGAACTTCAAAGCAAGTGCATAGTCGAACAGGCCTATCATCACATTTCGCCCATTGGAGAGTACATGTCATCAGGGCATGAACTTCCAACATCTCCCTCCTACACCGTGGGGCAAGAGACTAGCGGTATACACGTCATATTAGCAGGGACACATGCGCGGGATCCACGTGCAGTAACTTGACAGTCATTGTGCCTCGCCATTGCATGCGTTCATTGCTCGTTGCCACGACCGCAGTTGACTTCGAATTAGTCCTTTGCCTGTTAGTCCGGCTACGTATGCAACTATGCCCATTACGTAAAAAAGGATTTTTTTAGATGAGCCCATCATATGAATGTGGCACGTCGCCTTGGACATAAGCAAATAAAAAAGCACAACAGTTCCTGCTACACTGGCGCCACCTTGCAACTACTAATGACGAGTGACGTTTCAGTTTCGATCCGCACACCACCCACCTCGCTTTTCCCAACACTCGCATTTTGAATAATTGACAGAAACGTAAATGCATATTGCGGGTCCTCCCACCACAATCACAGACGCTGACAACAGCAAGGGGGCCAATCACGCGACAACGGATCTCCAGCCGCCAATGCGAATTGTTAGGAAAGCGAGCTGTTGACGCGACGGAGCGGTTCGTGATTGTGTACAAATGCATAGCGCCAATAGCGGAAGTCTTTCTTATTATTAGAAGGCCTATAAAAGAACTCTGCGTTAAGTGTTTAAGTTATTACAAGATTACATCTAATGCACATAGCGAGAGGTCGACCTCTGGATTTTAATAAAAGTGACGAGTGAAAGGGTACTTTATTATTCGTCATTTTATGTACTAATGAAGTGATTTTGTATCTTCTAACCATATTAATTGGCACTATGTTGAGATTACTGAAATGTTTAGTCAATGGCTCATTCCTGGTTGCTGATGCAATAGTTTATACAGCTCCCTTTTTTTGCATAAAGGTGACAACCGAGCAATATGAAGCATATGTGCAGCTGCATAATTCAATACGGCCGGTAGGGGAGAGTTAAAAACGTCAAAGTACAATATACGGAAGGTGTGTACGTCAAAATAATTTCTAGCCTTAAATCATGTGAAGCATCCAAAGCTTAGTTTTCTATATAAATTATCTGTACGAGATGTCCAGTGTAATGAAAGGTGGTCGATGGTTGAGTCACTATCGAACTATTGATGGTACGAAGAACTATCGATAGCACTATCGATGGTAATATTGACAGTATACTATCGACTGTAATTTCAATAGCATTGTCAATAGTATAAACCAACTGTGCGAACTCATCGCCGCGTAAACTTGGTTCCCCGTGGGCGTAGTCTATGGTTGTATGGCAGGATCGGCAAGGCGCCGAGATTATTTAGTACTACAACATGAAGCGGACAGCGCCAGCAGTATTTCTTTGTTTACTTCTTATGCAGCTTCGGACCTACTAGATCCTTTCATGTACGGATCGGCAAAGCAAGACAAAGCAAGCAAATCAAAGTAGAAATTGCGAACGGAAAAGGCATATCCGTCCGAGAATTTGAAACAAAACCATCCGCCCGGGGCGCACAAAAGCAATCAAGAAAAGGTAGCTCATATCACTTGGCTCATATCACATGTTTGTGTTCCTTCACCAAAATGCTTGGCTTACAAATGATAATTAAATTGAACAGTTCAGCGGTAGCGGCAAGGAAGCCGTTGATATCACGGAACTGCAAGACCTCGAATTTATGTTGCGTTTTGTGGTTTAAAATTAAAAATAAATCACGAACTTACTTTTGTTTGTAAGGTTTGACTGCTTAGTTTTGAGCATTAATTTCTTAGTGGACATATTCCGGCATTTTCACTGAGGTATAAATGAAACGAGCCGAGTACTGCGAATAGTAGCCTATTGTGACTGTTAGAACTATCGGCAAATGGACTATCGATAGTATCGATAGTTCTTTTTTGAACTAGCGATACTATCGATAGTCGGTTTAACGATAGTCCTCTGCATCACTAGTCTATAGTCATGTCAAGGTAAGTATATGCGTTTATCTTGTCAATGTGAGTTTCCTCGTCATGCAGACCATGTGTTTCAGGTATCACCCTTCTGTTTGAGGCTAAAAAGATGTACTTGGCTTTTTTAGTATTTTATTGTAAACTGTTTCATTTAGACCACTGAGAAGTTACTTGCAGTTTTTTATTGGTGAGTGATTTGGCTTCCTGAAGAGAGTGACGTGCCAAAAGTAGAGGAGTGTCATCTGCATATATAGCTGTTTGTACACGGGTTAAGGATAGAGAGTGATCGTTAATGAATAGAGCAAACAAAATCCGTCTAAGTACTGGAACGATTTTAAGAAAGTATGAAAGTATGAATACGGACTCTCAGTGCTAAGGAAAAATAAAGATACTTTCACACAATCCGATTATGTCAAATGACAAGCCATAACACCATGACGAGCACTATGTGCATTGGTGTAGCTGTACGAGGATTGAATGCATGCTCGTATAGTACTAAATGCAACTATGATCAAAGTGAACAGTGCAAGTCTTGGGAACAGACATTACACAATGAAAGCACAAACAGGGTACACACATAAAGATTAGCATAACAGCACAATAAACCATTCAAAGATGAAGCAAGCATGCAGAATGTGTGTAGGTACGCTATGATGATGTTTTCATAACAATTCAACTTGCCAAGAGGAGGCACAACGAAAGCGGCAAACATAGTGAAAGACACAAACAAAAAATGAAAGGTTCCGAAGCTCTTTAGGTTTCACGGAAGCCCTGTTCACATACAAGTAGGTTGTTGAGGTGAGTTTGAGATACAGAGATATGTTGAGGAAAAGACTTTAGTTCCTACAGCCCTAGCTTGGAGCCTTGTGTAGCGTCCTTGGAGGAAGGGGTGCAAAAGGGGAAAAAAGGAAACGCCTGTGTCACAAGGAGTAGTTAAAAGCTTATTTTGCTAATGACATGTCTGCAAGAGCGGGCAGGAGAAGCAAGCTTTTGTGCATCATACTTGACCTCCCTTATCCACTACGTTCTCCTCTAATCGATGAACACTCCTTTCCTCCCTCCCCACCACCACCACCATTTACACCACTTAAAGATGGCAATAAGTACATACATTTCTGACTTCTATGGCTTTTTCTTTGCATGATGGCGATATGTGTGCTTACTGAGATGGATCTTTTGTTTAAAGGACACCTTGCAGTGGACACAGGAAAAGGGGCGCTCTCCTGTGTGGGTGCGGATGTGGTCAGTGAGGCTTGCTTTCAATTAAAAGGATGCACTGCAGTGGTCACACGAAAAGGGGCGCTCTCCTGTGTGGGTGCGTATGTGGCGCTCGAGGGAGGCTTTCTTTGAAAATGATGCACTGCAGTTGACACAGGAAAAAGGGCGCTCTCCTGTGTTGGTGCGGATCTGGGCTTTGAGGTTGTCACTCCAACAGAATGCAGCCGGACAGAGGTGGCACTGAAAGGGGCGCTTGCCGGTGTGTTTACGAAGGTGCTTATTCATGTCACACTCTCGCTTGGTCACGTAAGTGCACTGTTGACAGGAATGCAGTTCGCCTTGTACCGACACGAGTGAATGGTACTGCTCCAGGGAAGCCAAGGGTGAGGAGCCTGGAACAACCAGAGGGAACACAGGAAGTAATGCAAACCATATGCCACAAACTTTTTGGAACTAGACTGCAGCATTAGGCATGTTTGATACAATCCTTAGAATACAAGTCGAGTTCCACTTTTATAAGCAACAACGCAAAGAGAGACACTGCAATGATTCTCCCCTATGTTCATGCGAAGCAGTGCCTTGGAAGATTGCACAGGCGTGCGTGTGGAAGTGTGGCTTTACCTCGTGAAGTTTTTATCATTTAAGCTCATTAAATGTCATGTCCGAACAGTTTACAATCCCCCCATGCATACATACTTGCCACTAGCTTGTTTATTTCCCACAAGGATACAAGTTCTACTGTTCGCATTCAGCTGATGTTTTCCTGAATATTGTGCATATGCTTCCGAGCATGTGAGGCATAGGTGTAGCTAGTAATGCACTTTTCATTATTAATATGTTTCTTGGGCTTATTTCTTTCACTTTTTCAATAAGAGGTGTGTCAACAATCCTGGAAAGTATCTTGATGCTGCTTCCTGGTCAACCTAAAAAATTTGATATAGCTTCTTTCATAAGGCGCTATGAAGATATTGGATTTGCAATAAAACAAACACTGCGCTTCACATTTGGTGAAAAAAGAACACGACCAACAAATGCTTTCAAAAAAATGCAATAAGAAAGAAAATGCTCAGCACGATCACATGTTCTGACGTAGCTTCTTTCCTCCTACGTTTGTAGCTGCCCAAGCACTAACTAGGACACACGTTCTCCACCAACCTGCTAGAAATCTGTCACTAAATCTTCACATTAAGCATGCAGTGGGGTAACCACCTGTGGTAGTTCAAATTATACTTGACAAAGCTTTCCAGGGTCCCTTTAAGCATTGAACGGTTCGACTTAACATTGCACTTCTTTTCACTCGCAAATATTGTACATTGCAAGAATGCAAAAAACAATAAGCGTACTAAATAAAACGGCTGAAATAAATTATTATGTAACTGTACCACATGAAAAAGGGAAGACAATGCCAACTAAATTTAGAATGAAACAGATTCCTGGTGATGAAAATACAGGCAAATTCGTACGGACTACATAAAGAATAGGTATTCTGTGTATTAAAGGGGCACTGACACCAAAATTTTCGTCTGCTGTTTTTTCGCTGCAATACGTACCTGGGGACCTGTTAGCCATAACACGGCACATCATTTGCTTCAGCGCGCGTCAGATAATTATTTACAGCCTCTTTATTACCCACTAGTTTCAGTTTTGGTTTGGGAGAGCTCAAAAAACGACGAGGCGCCCGGTGAAACTGGCGCCATCTAGCGCTCACGATGGAGTAGACGAGTTCGGACACGTGAACACACATAACTGTGACGCACTTCCGCACGACAACCGCCGAGTGCTCGTTTTCTTTCGCCTGTCGCACGTCCTGCACGTTGTTGTCGCTGTTGCTGTCATCGTTGTTGGGTGGCAACTATTTTCTTGAGGTCTGGCGTCGCCGGCAGTCTACTAAGGCAGCCGCAGCAAATAAGCAATGGCGGCTATGACGTCATCATTGCTAGCTGCCCTGTTGGAGCTCGGCTGCCGCGGTGACGTCGCGGAAGTTGGGGGTTCCCTTCAGGTCACCTTTGCTGCTGTCGATGTCGCGATGTATGGCGTCTAGCGTTCGATTGCGCATGCGAACTTCAATATTCATTTAAATTACCTTCGGAGATGTGTTCGCCATTGCGATTTGGTAGATGACATCTGTATGTCCATGAAAATCGATCTCGCAGGCTATCTTAGTAGCGAAATTTTGGTGTCAGTGCCCCTTTAATGTGGCCGACACATTTCTCGTGAATGTTACTACAATGCTTCAGTGGAAGCAAAATGATACCAAGTCCTGCAAGAGGTAGCTTGTTCACAGAAATTATGCTCAAGACAGTTACACTGCCACAAAAAAATTGCCATATCCCTTAATATATGTCTCTTTTACATGAATGGATAGGCAGGCTGTTCACTGTTGGTAATCCACAGTAATAAGCCTATATGACTGAAACGTCTTGAATATCTTACCCTACTCATTGAGATCAACCTAACAAAGTACTACATGCACTGTAGGCATCATACTCTTCTTATGATGAGCTCAACAAGTCTAGAAAAAGAAGCACAAAAATGCATGTCATAAAATGTATCAAAGAAATAAGAAAAGAATTGATGAGTTGAGTACTTATGGAATTGAGAATGGTTCCATGTATGATGGTGGAAATGACATAGCGAGAGTCTCGGAAACCATTCTTCATTTTGTTCGTAGCCGTGTAAGAAAATAAAAGTTTAGTTGGTCACGTTTGGTATAGATATTGTGCAGATTTAAAGGTATAACACAAGAATAGAGTCAGCAAGGACTGCAACATCAAATTCATAACAAACTTGTAAAACACTTCTGTCGTAAACATATTCCAAAACCATATCCCTGACATACTGCAATACAAAAGCAAAAAACATCTGCCAAGTACTGTGGGCAATTTATCTACAAAAGAGCAACACTCGCACTGTTGAATAACACGCTTGCACACCCAAAAGCACCATCACCATATATGGTCGCAGCCTATGCTTTGTAAAGAAATGCACGATTCCTTTGCTATGCTGAATAAACAATGAGAGCCATTCGTTTATTCAAAATGTTATTATATTAACCTGGCAAAAATGAAATAGTTGATTTCACTTCTGTCAATATAAGTAATCACAGAAAGGCAACATCACCATGAATTCACAGCAAAATATTGCAACATAATAGGGCAAACAAGCAAATTATTTTTAAGAAGAAACAGCTGCAATGAATTTCTCTCAATATGCAAAGCGTGCAACTTGCTGGATGCTCCATTGGTGGTATGGACGCACCTGCAACAACACGGATGTCAGTGTCAAAGCCAGCACGAATAATCACACAACACCCACACTTAGTTCTCCATTGAGCCGAGACCAAACCTGCATGCAACACATCACTTGCAATCTATTACTCATGAGCAGGTTTTAGCAAATGCTCAATTAATTTAGGTAGTAATTGACAAGTGCGTGAGTTATGTTTTGTACAAGGAAATGACTGTACATGGTTCTAGCTATTACCCGTAATGTTATCTAGTCTACGGCGCACAGACTTGATCACATTTGACTAAGTCTGTACACAGTTGATAGTTACTGCTCATCTTGTTGTCTTGTGTTTCCCGTCTCTGTCGCTGGTGTTCTTTCACAGTAAACATGTCGTAGAGCTTCTTCAATCGCCAGGAGTTGCATTCACACATGTGAATAGTGAAGGTAAAGTTAATGAAACGATGTAGTAAGCATAAAATTGCAGAACGTGCTTTCAAAGTCAAGTTATTTCAACAAAGCGCAATTTTTTGTTTTTTAACTCAGCTCGCAAATTCTTGTACTACCGCAGTGCTCAACAGGTTCACCGACAACCGAGGTCCACTAAGTTAAAAAAAAAAAGGGGGGGGGGGGGGTGGCAACTCGCAATCAACTGCGTGATCTCGAGGCAGCTTGTGGGACGTGGTATCGGGAGGTTTCTACACCAGCTTTCCTGATTTAATGTTTTACATTGTGATCACAGCCTGCTTCATCCAGCAGCTGACATTTGCAAGCACGTTCGCCCAGCAAAAAGAAGGGCAACGGCATGATGCACTGGTGTGCCGCCTGTCTCCATTCCCATCCTACGGCAACACGCGTTGATATTTCATGGCGAGTTAAAGAAAAAGAAAGAAATTTGCTGTTATATATTCTATGAAAGCACGCTCGACAGGCGCATTAGCCGCGTTGGCTTCCAAACCGAAACCAGTCGTCGGAGAATGCGTTTAGTTGTGCAGGTAGCTTCTGAACCCCTTCTGAACGACATCACGGTATGGCACGAGATATCAAAGATCGAGCACATCACTGCCAAAACACCGCACCGTCGCACAACTATGTACGCTCACGCTTATTAGCGCCTCACTGAACTTGAGACACATTTGCGACCATTCAAGTGCGCCTGTCTACGGAACTTCAAAGCAAGTGCACAGTCCAGCAGGCCTAACATTTCGCCCATTTAAGAGTTCAAGCAACATGTCATCAAGGCATCAACTTCCAACGTCTCTCTCGTACACCGTGGGACAGGAGACTAAACGGCGTACACGTTACATTTGCAGGAACACATGCGCGGGATCTACGTGCAGTCACTTGACAGTCATTGCTATGGTCATTTTCCATGGCCATTGCATCACAGAACTATGATTGCATGCGTTCATTACTCGTGGCCACGACCGGAGTTGTCACTCACGCGCTCACGCTTCGAATTAGTCCTTCGCACGTTAGTCCAACTACGTATTTAGCTATACCCATTACGTCAAAAATTATTTGTTTAGATGAGCCCGTCATATGAATGTGGCGCTTCGCCTTGGACATAAGCAAAAAAAAAAGTACAACCGTTCCTGCTACACTGGCGCCACCTCGCAACTACTAACGACGAGTGACGTTTCGGTTTCGATCCGCACACCGCCTACCTCACTTTGCCCAACACTAGCTTTTGGATTATTGAGAGAAACGTAAATGCATACTGTGGGTCCTCCCACCGCAATGACAGCCGCTGACAACAGCGCGAGTGCCAATCACGTGCCAACGGATCAGGAGCCGCCAATGCGAACTGTTATAGAAAGCGAGCTGTTGGCGCGATCGCGCGGTTCGTGATTGTGCGGTTCGTGGTGGCGTACACGTGCATAGCGCCAATAGCGCAAGACTTTCTGATAATTAGAAGGCCAATAAAAGGACTCTGCGTTAAGTGTTTATTTCATTACAAGATTACATCTATGCGCATTGCAAAAGGTGGACGCGACCAAGGAGCTTAAAAAAAAAAAAAAATCCTGGTGTGGCAGCGCCCGCTGAACCTTACCGCGACAAGTGAAGTCGGCGTTTGCCCTTAGTTCAGCCCTAAAAGCTTGCCTAAGTGTCCAGAAACCAGTATCAGTTCAAGCGTTCTTGACCTGCTAATGTAAACACTAGACTAATTGTAATGTAAAAGCGCGTTGTTTTGATTTAATAGACGACTATTGAACAACTATCAATGCCGCGATATTGCACACAAATTGTCTCGACGTTCATGTTTCATCCAAAATCCCGTGGCACAAATAGGCACATCAAGGATTGTCTGCCTGGCAAAGTTGATCGCTTTAAAGGTGTTAGAAGCGTGAGGAAACGACCTTTTGGTCGTTTGGCGACCTTTTGTACACTATTACCTACACTCCGTAAAAAAAATAAAAAGCAGAAAGGCCTTATCAATTGGCTTTCCCGACTAGTATATGAGCACTGAATCGGTAGCCAACTAAAGGCCCTAGAGTTTCGTACACTTGGGAACAGCCTAGGCATAGCTTCCTCTATAACTTATATAACTTAGTTATAAAGGAGGCTACAATCTAGGTCAAGAAAAAAGCAGCGTCAGCGCGTCTTAGAACCCCCCTCCAGCCAATGGTGCGGTTCCTTCAATGTTATGTCGCTTCACCATTGGCTGGTAGCGATCCTTTGACGGGATTATGCCGCTTTCTTTCTTAGCATTCAGTTAAACTCGTGGATGACATCATGTGTCTTTTTTCTTCGGAAGCAACACACAAAAGATATGTGTATATGTATCAGTGGTTCCTTCTGTGGGCAGCGATGGCAATGCCGCCCAGTTCTCTGACTGACCTCACTGAAATAATAAATGTGCAGCAGGGCGATAAAGTATGATAGTGGTGTTCGTACAATGCCAGTGGCGCAAGACATTGCTAACCACAGTGTCACACCTCAAGCACAAGCGCTGTAACGTTCGTTTTAAATGTACGAATCTCCTTTTAGGGTCCGTGCTCATGCATGGCAGGTGACAGATGTGTGTCACCACTGCTATATAAATGCAAAACCAGAAAGGCTCATCGTCGAGTAGAGGAGTGTCATCTGGATATATAGCTGTTTCCACATGGGTGAAGCAGAGAGTGATCGTTAATGAACAGAGAGAACAAAATCCGTCTACGTACTGGAACGATTTTAAGAAAGTATGAAAGTATGACTACAGACACTCTGAGCTAAGGAAAAATAAGGATACTTTCACACTATCCGATTATGCCAAATGACAAGCCATAACACCATGACGAACACTATGTGCATTGGTGTAGCTGTACGAGGATTGAATGCATGCACTTATAGTACTAAATGCAGCTTGATTGACTGATTTATTTGTGGGATTTAACGTCCCAAAACCAGCTCTGATTATAAGAGACACCATAGTGGAGGTCTCTGGAAATTTCGACCACCTGGGGTTCTTTAACGTGCACTGACATCGCACAGCACACGGGCCTCAACATTTATCCTCCATCAAAATGCATCCGCCGCGGCGGGGATTCGATCCCGCGACCTTCGGATCAGCAGCAAAGCGTCATAACCACTAGACCACCGTGGTGGGGCCAAATGCAGCTATGGTCAAAATGAACAATGCAAGTCTTCGGAACAAACATTATACAATGAAAGCATAAACAGGCTACACACATAAACTTCACTTTAATAGCACAATACACCGTGGAAAGATTAACCAAGTATGCAGAATATGTGCAGGTATACTAAGACTATGTTTCAAACAATTCAACTTGCCATGAGGAGGCACAATGAAAGTGACAAACACAGTAAAAGACACCAACAAAAGATGAAAGGCTCCGAAGCTTTTCAGGTTCAACGGAAGCCCTGTTCGCATACAAGTAGGTGGTTGAGGTGAGTGTGAGATACACAGATGTGTTGAGGAAAACACTTTAGTTCCTACAGCCTTAGCTTGGAGCATTGTGTAGAGTCTTGGGAGGAAGGGGAGCAAAAGAGGAAAGAAGAGTCAAAAGGAAACGCCCGTACCACCAAGAGTAGTTGAAAACTTAGTTTTGTAATGCCATGTCTCCACTAGAGGGCAGGAGAAGCAAGCTTTTGTTAAAACCCCTCCAAAGAAAGTGGCGCCAACCACTTCTCTCCTCCTCCTAAATTCTCCGCCTCCCTCTCCCACCCGGCGCAGTCTCGATGGTGTTGCCGCCTATGTGGGACCTGCCACAGCAGACGACGGCTGACGCGCTATCGGTGGCAGTACGCGGAAAAGCTCGTTGGAGCGCTGCGGTGCAGTTCTTAGGTCCGGAATTTCATGCTTCAGTCAGTAAATGGCGTTAATAATGCAGTGTTTAAATCGCACGAAAAAGAATAAAAAACTATAATTATTTAAGACATAAAAGATCCGCTCGTACAGGGCTCATGTTGTTGTACAGCGCATGCACGCGGTGTAGACAAGCGTGACTTAGCGCGTGATTACGAAGGTTCTACGTTTCCAGTGCGTGAATTTAGGGGAACGTGCTGATTCGTAGGATACATGCAGGATACCCGTCGCTCGGCTGGAGTGTGAAATATTCCAGCCGTCTTGGCTGAACAATGTTTGTGAAATAGGTCAGCTTCTTCGCGCTGTTGGATGATGCACGAGTGCTGGACCGGTCAAAGTGCACGTTAAACGCTCCCCAGGTGACCCCTGTTACCCACAAATATCTATTACGACCTCCCTAATCGCAAGATCATTTCGTAAGAAGGTTAACCACAACACACTAAATCAACACATGCAGGAGTACATTGACGCTAAACGACTGCATTCGATGCTAACTTCTGGCCGACGTGAACACATGGCCCTAATAAAGTTGCATTGAAGTCGCAGGCCAGCGCAAGATGCGAGCACTGTCGACGCAAAACAACGCCATAAAACAAAGTGAGCCCATTTTAAGAAAAGTGAACTTCAGCGTGTTATAATGACACGAAGCATCGCCAGGCCAACCTCACGCACCTTCGGCGCAGCACTACCTATGAAGTAGAGAGAAAGTGCATCAGCTGAAGCGTACTAAAGAACCACGCACAGCACAGGGTCATGAAACGTAGTACGTTAGGGTAATGAAATGTGGGACTTACTTTACGAAACCCTGCGATTTTTGCAACCTCCTTGAAGACAGTACGCCCGATCCTGTAGATTTACACATTTCTTCTTTCTACGTCGCGTTTGTCGGAATGGAAACAATAACAAAAAAAACTTAAAAAGCTTTTCCCGTAACCTTGTCCACGGCCGCTCGAATAGCAACGTATGTTTTTATCGAGCGGCCGTGCCTCGTCACTTGCGTCAAGCGAATGCGTAGCTGCACGGCCATGGAATACAGCTGTCCTCCTTAACACGCTCCTCCTAACATCGTAACCCAATAACACACGTACTCAATCCGTTCGCGAGCACAGCACCGTCGTCGCGCAGGTCCGAAAATGGGGACCGGAGCGCAGTGGAAAGAAAAAATAGAGAAAAAAAATACAAAGGGGTGCTTGTCTTCTTCCACGTGACACGAACCGGCCAATCGGGGAACGGAAAAGGTCGGGACGCAGCAGGTGGTGGGGAGCAAACGCCGTAGAGAGCGCGGTGGAGAAAAGGACAATGAATGGCGCCACTTTCCTTGGACGGGCCTTAGCTTTTGTGCATCGTACTAGACCTCCCTTATCCACTACGCTCACCTCTAATCGATGAACACTCAAGACACTTGAAGCGCAAACAGACAAGGACTAGGACGAGTAGACACACACAACGCTAACTTCCAACAACTTTATTGTGAAACGTTGACACTCCATATATACCAAGCCGTGACGTCAAAACCGTACAGGATCAGCGCAGACGCAGGTATGCAATCTCCTTTTCTGACAGAAGTACAGAAGGGGTGCTGACACAGTGACTTCCTAATCTAGCAATCTTCTCTGCTTCGATAATTTCCCTCGTGCGCTTGTCTTTGCTTTTACCTATTAGAACACATTTATCAAAGAGTGGTCTGCAATCAGTACACCTATTACAATGCTTCACAAGTTCCCCGTCTTCATCTTTTTTATTCTTGACATTGCGCTTATGCTCTTGAAGGCGAACATTAAGGCAACGACCAGTCTGGCCTACATACTGTCGTCCACATGAAAGGGGAAGTTGGTACACGACACCTTCTTTGCAAGTACTCAACGGGGTTTGGTGCTTTTTCCTACAGTCATACATCACAGGCCTGCCACCTTTGTTCACTTTACAGAGTTTGCCAAGCTTCTCAGGGGCTGAAAACATAACTGTTACATCTAATCGTCTGGCAATGCGTTTGAGGTTGTGGGACAGAGTGTGAAAATACGGAATGACAACAAGTTTGTTTGGAACAGGACTACGGTCACGCACGTGCTTATCTGGTTTTAACTTCTTTAATAACACTTCAGCAACTGAGACCTGGAGATGACCAGGATAACCAGAAAGCGAAAGCCTATGACATTGCTGCTGAAAACTTGCATACATCAGATGGGGACATGACTTGTGTAGAGCATTATGGAAACATAGGTTGGCGATGGCTCTTTTTACCAGTTTGGAGTGGGCGGAATTGAAGGGCAGGAGAGGCTTATTACTGCGTGGTTCGTACATCCAACAGGTATGATTGGGGTGAAAGATGAGCCTGACGTCGAGGAATCTCAGCTTATTATCAGCGGGCATTTCCGAAGTTAAAACGAGCGGGCTAAACCTTTGTCTAAGAACAGTGAGTATGCTAAAAGCCTGGGATTCAAAAGAATCCTGGTCACAGTCGATAAAAATCAAGAAATCGTCCACGTATCTAAAGACTTTAACGACCTGCATTGCGTCTAAGGCATCCGTAACGGACCTGTCAAGTTTAGCTAAGACGAGGTCACTTAGTATCGGCGCGATACGCGAACCGATACAGATCCCATCTTTTTGCAGATGGGGCTTGTCGTTCCACAGGACGAAAGTTGACCTAAGGTAAAAGGATAAAAGTTCTAAAAAATTACCAGCTGCAATACCTGTTGAATTTTGAAAGGTCACCGCTCCAAATTGGTCAATGCAATCTTCTACACAGTTTAGTAACAAGTCATGAGGCAGTGAATAATAGGTCTTTGACGTCGACAGAAAAGGCACGCAAGTTGTCACTTTTCTTCGATTGCACAAACTCAAGAAGCTCGACAGAGCTTTTCACTAAAAAAGGGTCGTCTACTTGAAGAAGTTTTAGCTTACTCTGCAGAAAGTGCGACACCTGTACCTGCCACGTGCCGCGTTCAGATACTATAGTTCTAAATGGCTTATCCGGTTTATGCGTTTTGGCGCTGAAAAATACCTCTAGAAAGTCTCTTTTCGCGTTCGAAATGCCCTTCGCAAGTTTGGTGAGGTTAAATCTGTTGCATAACTTTATCATTTGCCTCTTAACAATAGCTATATTAATTCCGTCATGGCTCACGAATACAGAAGACACCGCGCAATCAGCTTTAGACTTGTAAAGTTCGACTGAAGAAATTGCAAAACCACCTTCTTTATCAGCAGGAATCACGGTCAGGTCTCGCTCTTCGAGGAAGGTCCGGACACGCTTGACAGGAAGCTTCGTCCGAGCAGGCTTCAAGCGGGAAAGAATCTGTACTCCTTCGGAAACGCAGCGGTCATGCTCACCGAGCGGAGCGTGCTGCGATAAATGGTGCACAAACGACAGAAGCTCATGCGGGGAGCGTTTAGGTTCAACCGCGAACTTCGGCCCTAAGGAGAGGACACGAATAACCGCGGGAGGAAGGTCCAGTGGTTCCAGGGTGTGGACTTGGTGCTTAGGTGCAGGCGACTTCACCTTGACTTCGTTCCGTAGATGGGCCAGTTGTAGGTTCCAGATGAATTCAGTGGTACGGTCAGCAATCCGAAGATACTCCTGGTGGCGTCTAGACGCCCTCAGAGCGTCGCCACAGTCAAACAGCAGAGCCGCCAAGAGCTGCCTGTAGAGCCTGGCCTGCCTGTAGTGTTCAGCCTTCAGGATCTTGCACAACCTTGTGATGTGGCCAATTGAGGGCACAAAGCCCGCGAAAAGACGTCTGACGACGTCCGGCACGATGCCGTTCCGAATGCAGAAGGAGAACATCCTGGCTCGACAAACTGCCACGGAAATGAGCGTGACGATCACGGAAGGATCCGTGGGAGAACATTGAAAAGGGCCCGATGAACACTCCGCCCCCCCCCCCCCCGCCTTCCCATTTACACCACTTAAAGATAAAAAGACGTACATACATTTCTGACTTTTATGGCTTTTCGTTTGCATGAAGGAGAGATGTGTGCTTAGTGAGATGGGTCTTTTGTTTAAAGGAAGCCTTGCAGTGGACACAGGAAAAGGGGCGCTCTCCTGTGTGGGTGCGCATGTGATCAATGAGGCTACCTCTCTGTGAAAAGGCTGCATTGCAGTGGACACAGGAAAAGGGGCGCTCTCCTGTGTGGGTGCGCATGTGGTCAGTGAGGGTGGCTTTCAATGAAAAGGATGCACTGCAATGGACACAGGAAAAGGGGCGCTCTCCAGCATGGATGCGCATGTGGTGCCGAAGGTTTGATTTGTTCGCAAAAGCTGCATTGCAGTGGCCACACGTAAATGGACGCTCTCCTGTGTGGGTGCGTATGTGGTCTTTGAGGCTGCTTTTGGCCGAAAAAGCTGCATTGCAGTGGTCACACGAAAAGGGGCGCTCTCCTGTGTGGGTGCGTATGTGGTCCTTGAGGGTGGCCTTCTTTGAAAAGGATGCATTGCACTGGACACAGGAAAAGGGACGCTCCCCTGTGTGGGTGCGTATGTGGCCCTTGAGGTCACCACTCATACGGAATGCAGCCGGACAGAGGTGGCACTGAAAGGTGCGCTCGCCAATGTGTCTACGAAGGTGCCTATTCATGTAGGACTTTTGCTTGGTCACATAAGCGCACTGTATACAGGAATGCAGTTTGCCTTGTACAGACACAAGTGAATGGTACTGCTCCAGGGAAGCCAAGGGTGAGGAGCCTGGAACAACCAGAGGGAACACAGGAAGTAACGCAAACCACCAGCCACAACCTCTTTTGAACTAGACAGCAGCATTAGGCATGTTTGATACAATAGTTACAATACAAGTCAGGTGCCATTTTTATAAGCACCACTGCAAAGAGAGACACTACAATGATTCTCCCTTGCGTTCATGCAAAGCAGTACCTTGGTAGATTGCAGAGGAGTGCGGTAGCACGTCAGGCTAAATCATGGAACTTTTTAGATGCGGACTGGACAGGAGAGTAAAACACACGAGTGCTTGTGTGTGTGTTACTTTCCTGATGAGTCCGCATCTAGAAAGTTCCACGCTTAACCATGACATGTTGCACCAACAAAGCCAGAAATCTAGCTTAGCTAAGTGCAGTAGCGAGTCCGGCTTTACCTTGCAAACAGTTTTTTTCAGTTAAGCTCGTTAAAAATGATGTCACTACAGTTTATAATCTCTCCAAGCCTATATACATGCTTGTCACTAGCTTGTTTATTTGCCACAAGGATGTGCATTCTACTGTTCGCATTCAGCTGACATTTTCTTGAATGTTGTGCATACGCTTCCAAGCATGTGAAGCATACTTGTAACTAGTAATCCGCTTTTCATTATTAATATGTTCCTTAGTGTTATTTCTTTCATTTGTCAATAAGCAGTGCGTAAACAATCCTAGAAAGTATCTTGATGCCGCTTCCTGGTCACCCTAAACAATTGAATATATTTTCTTTCATAAGGCGCTGTGAAGATATTGGATTTGCAATAAAACAAACACTGCGCTTCACATTTGGTGAAAAAAAACAAGACCAACAAATCTTTTCAAAAGAAGGCAATAAAAATATGCTAAGCCTCATCACCTGTGCAGATGAAGCTTCTTCCCTGCTACGTTTGTAGCTGCCCTTGGACTAAATGGGACAAATGTTTTCCACTACAATGCTAGAAATACATTAACTCTAAATTTTCATGTTAAGCATGCAGTGAGGTAACCATCTGTGGTAGTTCAAATTGTACTTGGCAAAGCTTTCCAGGGTCCCTTTAAGCATTGAATGGTTAGACTTATCATTGCACTTCTTTTCAATGGCAAATATTGTATATTGAAAGAATGCAAAAACAATAAGCATACTAGATAAAACATGAATGAAATAAATTATTATGCAACTGTAACATATGAGAAAGCAAGGACAATGGCAACAAGAGTTAGAATGAAACAAAAGTTCCTGGTGATGAAAACACAGGCAAATTTGTAAGCACTACAAAAGAATGGGTATTCTGTGTATTAACACAGCTGACACATTTCTCATTAATGTTACTAGACTGCTTCAGTGGAAGCAAAATGATACCAAAATGAGGAAGGCTGTTCACTCTTGAAAATCCATAGTGATATGCATTGAATATTTTAAGCTGCTAATTGAGCACAACCTAACTAAGGACTACAAATGCTGTAGGCATCATACTCTTCTTATAATTAGCTCAACAAGTGTAGAAAAGTTATTAGTAAAATGCATCTTATAAAGCGTATGAAAGAAATAACGAAATAACTGATGCATTCGAGAACTGATGAAATTGAGAATGGTGCAAGTTTTGATGGTGGAAGAAAAAAGCACCACATGTTGAGCAGCTGAGAAACCATTCTTCCATTTGTTGGCAGCCCTGTAAGAAAATAAAGTTTAGTCGGTCAAGTTTGGCATAGATTTAAAAGTATTACACATGAACAGCAACAACAGGGACTGCACAGTGAAATTCATAACAAACTTATATAATATTTCTCTTGTAAACATATTTCAACACCACATCACTGACAGACTGCAGCGCAGAAGCAAGGAACATGTACCATGTACTATGGGCAATTTATCTACAAAAGAGCAACACTTTAATTGTTGAACAACACACTTGCACAGGCAAAAATGCTATCACCAAATATGGTCACAGCTTATGCTTTGTAAAGAGAGGCACAATTGTTATGCTATGATGACTAAACAATGACAGCCATTCAGTTATTCAAAATTATAGTACATTAACCTGGCAAGAATGATATTGTCAAATGAACTCCTGTCAATATAAGTAATCGCAGAGAGGCAATGTCAGCATGAATTCACAGCAAATTTTTGCGACATAATAGATCAAACAAGCAAATAATTTTTATGAAGAAACAGCTGCAATGAATTTCTTGCAATATGCAAAGCGTGCAATTTCCTGGATGCTCCAGTGGAGGTATGGACACACCTGCAACAACAGAGACGTCAGTGTCAAAGTCAGCACGAATACTCTCACAACACCCACACTTACTTTTTCCTTTAGCCCAAACCAAACATGGATGCAACAAACCATTTGCAATCGATTAGACTTGGCTAGATTTCGGCAAATGCTCAATTAACTGAGGTAGTAATTGACAAGTGCATTCGTGCAGTTATGCCTCAAAAGAAATAACTGTACATGGTTGTACCTATTTTCGATAATGTGATCTAGTCTGGGGTACATAGACTTTATCACATCTGATCAATTCTGTACACGTGTGATGGTTACAGCCCATCTTGTCGTCTTGTTTCTTGTCTCTGTCCCTGGTGTTCTTTAGCCGTGAACATGTCGTAGAGCTTCTTCAATCGCCAGGAATTGCATTCACACATGTGAATGAAAAAGGTAAACTTAATGAAACTACGTAGTAACCACGAGATCGCGGAGTGCGTTCTCAAACTCCAGCTCTTTGAATCTGGCGCAGCCTGTTTACAAGGTCGCCCCTTGTTGCACTACCACAGTCCTCAACAAATGTTCTATGAAATTTATTGCCCAGGCCAACCTGCAGCCAACTGCACGTTCTTCGAGGCAGTTTGTGGTAGGTGATTTCGAGATCAGGTTTCTTGATTTCTTGTTTCACACCACACACACAGCCTGCTTCATCCAGTAGGTGACATATGCCAGCACATTCGCCCAGCAAAAAGAAGGGCAACGGCATGATGCACTAGTGTTCCGCCTGTCTCCATTCCCATCCTGCCGCAACACGCGTTGATATTTCATGGCGAGTTAAAGAAAAAGAAAGAAATCTGCTGTTATATATTCTATGAAAGCACGCTCGACAGGCGCTGCAGTCGCGTTAGCTTCCAAACCGAAACCAGTCGTCGGAGAATGCGTTTAGTGTGCAGGTAGCTAATTTCTCGACCCCTTCTGAACGACATCACGGTATGGCACGAGATATCAAAGATCGAGCACATCACTGCCAAAACACCGCACCGTCGCACAACTATGTACGCTCACGCATATTAGCGCCTCATTGAACTTGAGACACATTTGCGACCATTCAACTGCGCCTGTCTACGGAACTTCAAGTGCACAGTCCAGCAGGCCTAACATTTCGCCCATTTAAGAGTTCAAGCAACATGTCACCAAGGCATCAACTTCCAACGTCTCACTCGTGCATCGTGGGACAGGAGACTAAACGGCGTACACGTTGCATTAGCAGGGACACATGCGCGGGATCAACGTGCAGTCACTTGACAGTCATTGTGCGTGGCCATTGCATGCGTTCATTACTCGTGGCCACGACCGGACTTGTCACTCACGCTTCGAATTAGTCCTTCGCACGTTAGTCCAACTACGTATTTAGCTATACCCATTACGTAAAAAATTATTTGTTTAGGTGAGCCCGTCATATGAATGTGGCGCGGCCACAGAACACTTATACCAACTTTAGAGAACGGAAACTGTACCTTTGGCAGTGGAACGAAAATAAGAGTAGCGGTGGCGTAGTGAACTGCAATAGCGCGAGCAAAGATGGCGCAACCTGTACTATCATCATCACTATAAAATTCGCTTTTTTGCTCGCTTTGAGCGGGTTGCACTACTAGCTCTCCGTGTTTTGTTTTTTCTCTTCGCTGGATCCGCGGCCGCCGCGGCTTCCATGCGCTTTCGAACCGCGGAGCAACTTTCTTGCTTCGCGTTTCGAAAGCGTATGGGAGCTGCGGATCCAGCAAAGAGGAAAACAAACATGGGGAGTTTAGTAGCACTTTCATGCTCTGCATTTCGTACACAACTCATGTATAGCTTATCGCCAGGTGCCCGAACAGGCCTCGACTGGCAAAACACAGCGTCAATCAAGTAAGGTTTGCATCGTTTATTAAGAGTTCCAACGCTGGTACAAGCAATGACAGTGCATACATGAGCTAACAATTTGCAGTCAACTCCAAATGAAGCCTATCATGCATGCTGAGTGCGCTTCAACTCTTCTGTAACCGCGCTGAACACTGGCACATATGTACGGAGAGACTGAAGGCAGAGGCATTCACTTTCTCCATACACAGAATTTCATTGTTCAGCGCCGTTTTATTATGTCGCGTTTTATTATGTCGCACTCAGACAAGCGTTTTATCCTGTCGTTACTGTTTCCTAGCAGCTATGCAGGCGTTTTCGAGGTAGTCCCGATCTTCATATAAGTGCGGGGTGCCGTACTCGGCGACATGGCGAGGAAAGAGCAAGTGGTATTGCTAAGTTAATGCACCTAAGCCATCGCGGATGCTGAATCTTTGTCGACAAAATTGTGCACTTCAGTACGGGAAGGTCGTGAATTGTGCCAGTGATGGAGCAATAAAGGTCATGTATTTTCCATGCGTTTTTTGTTACTGCGTAATTCATTTTTTCATTAAATTTATGCTTCAATCAATGCAAATACCTGTTTTCCCTGTAAGTTTTAGGAGCTGCAGCTTTCAGTTTCTTTATGTCATTGTGCGTACATCAATTCATGTGTGCTTCCACTAGCTTCTCAATTTCCTCGACTTTTCCATTGACTCTATAAGTCATTTGAACTGACAAAGGCAGGCACTACAAGAGGGCATGTTAATTTAGTTGCTAATAGCAGAAGTAGATAGCTTAAACAAATTATTCTGCTTTTTCTATAAAAAAAGACGGGGTATCCTACGAACACAAGTCGGCTTATGAGGTCGTTAACATGCTTCTTTCACTGCAAGTAGTGCTCATCGCATTTACCATTTGTTTTTTGGCTGTAATAATTTTACAAGATCCTGCTGAACACCATTGCCGCCTTCTAAAGCTTCGGCCTATTTTGTTCTGAGCTTTATGATTTGAATGCAGTAATTACGACAAGAAGAAATCACACTTCGTAGACTGTCTCACAAGGTAGTTAAAAAATGTTGGACGTACTCGTATCCACCCACTGCCCTCATCTTCATTTCTGTTATAACTAACAATTTCTGGTGTTTGCTTGCGGTTTTCAAGGTCACAACCATGATATGATTGAGGCATGCTGCGTGGAGGGTTCAAGAAATATTGACCACTTGGGGTTTTTTAACATGCTGTGAGAATGCATAGTGCGTGGGCCTCTGTATTTTCACCTGTCAAAATGTGACCGCCACAGCCGGCATTGAACCTGCAAATTTCTGGGGTTTTATGATTACAACCAGGGTACGATTATGAAACACGTCATAGTGGGAGACTCCAGATTAAATTTTATCACACGGCCTCCTTATGCACAGTCCAAGTACATGCGTCTTCCTGCATTTCATCTCACCAAAATGCAGCCACCACGGCTGGAACATGTGTTGTCTCAATTATTAGCATGACATGATAAAACTCATATACAGAGGTCACGTTAAAACATTAGTGCACTGTATAATATATAGAAGATTAGACAGCTAATACTTGTGAACGACCATCAGTACACCTCCAGAAGATGGCTGATGAGCCGTCGATAAGTACAGACAGCATCAGAGGCATGGGGTCCAAGATGAACTGCTGTAGACATCCAAATATTTCACCGTGTTTGCAGAGTCTACTTTCGAGGGCAGTTATCCTGTCGTTGCATGGCATTCCTGAAAAGAAACAAGTCATGAATTAATCAGTGACTGAGAAGCATGATGTGTGAAGCATGAT